>ML663041.1:602929-892398 GCA_007570785.1 Antilocapra americana
CATATGGCAGGTCTATTTGCAGTTTTTTAAGGAACCTCCACACTGTTTTCCATAGTGGCTGTACTAGTTTGCATTCCCACCAACAGTGTAAGAGAGTTCCCTTTTCTCCACATCCTCTCCAGCATTTATTGCTTATAGATTTTTGGATTACAGCCATTCTGAGCGGTGTAAAGTGATATCTCATTGTGGTTTTGATTTGCATTTCTCTGATAATGAGTGATGTTGAGCATCTTTTCATGTGTTTGTTAGCCATTTTTATGTCTTCTTTGGAGAAATGGTGCTGGGAAAACTGGACAGCCACTTGTAAAAGAATGAAACTAGAACACTTTCTAACACCATACACAAAGATAAACTCAAAATGGATCAAAGATCTAAGCATAAGACCAGAAACTATAAAACTCCTAGAGGATAGCATTGGCAAAACACTCTCTGACATAAACCAAAGCAGGATCCTACATGACCCACCTCCCAGAATATTGGAAATAAAAGCACGAATAAACAAATGGGACCTAATTAAAATTAAAAGCTTCTGCACAACAAAGGAAACTATAAGCAAGGTGAAAAGACAGCCTTCAGAATGGGAGAAAATAATAGCCAATGAAGCAACAGGCAAACAATTAATCTCAAAAATATACAAGCAACTCCAGCAGCTCCATTCTAGAAAAATAAACAACCCAATCAAAAAGTGGGCCAAAGAATTTAACAGACATTTCTCCAAAGGAACCTTAGTTTAGTCTTGAAAGGAGATACTGTAGTATCTGAAAGAAAACCATCACATAGCCCTTCGCCTAGCTTCTGTCTCCAACGCACACACACAAAAAGGCCAAGAAAAGAAGAAATTGGAGAATTTCAAGTTAAGAAATGAACAATTCTTTCTCTTTTTAAATACAAAAATAGTATAATTGGAAACTTTTGGGTCACTTTCTTTCTCCCTTCTTGGCTCAGGTGGTTTTTTATGCCCTAGTTTCAAAACTGCACAGAAAGTTTATCTAATATATCTGAATCCATTCCCAGACTCCTAGGATGGTAAAGGAATTTTTGTGTTGATCATCACCACTGGACATTTTTTGGGTTCATACTCTATAATATTATAAGAAAAGCAAATTGGGAGGAGGGAGTAGAAAAGGGAAAGGAAAACAAAGATTAACATTCTATTTTCTAAATTTTTCTTTTTCTCTAAGTTATAAGAAAACTTGATAGTGATTAGGATCTGTAGTAGCAGTTTAGAAAATAAATATCTGAGACTTTTAAAATAGATATTTGTTTTATTTTTGAGGAGTGAGGACAAATGGTAGGTGGTTTAATATAATACCCTTTATTCCACAAAAGACACAGCCATGGTGTGTGGTATAAAGAATGTTTGATTTGAAATCTAAAGGCACAAATTCAGTTCTTGAATCTGCTACTAATTTCCCTTGGGCTGTAGACTGGTATAAATCTGAATTATCCCCTTCCTCCCAAGATTATTAAATAAAATGTGGTACATAGTTAAGCAGTCAGAAAATAATTATTTTATTCATTGACACAGCCTCTTTTTTCTATAGGTTTTATTATGTTTTGGTTTAAACCACATTGTTTATTACCTAGAAAGGTGAAAATGAAAGATTTCCATTTCAGGACTGACATAATGATGGTTTCCTGCTAAGAAAGAACATGCTTTAGCCTCAAGAAGGAATCTGGTGTGTTTTTTTTTTTTTAACAGATTTTAAAATAAATGTATGCTAACTTTGGAACAATATAGACTTTCTAGAAAAGCAAAAAGAAGAAGAATCATTTATAATCCATTGCATTTTTCATGTATATAGGATTATACAAAATGTGTTTTGCACGTAATATATTAAACATAGATTTCATACATTTTAGACTACATGACTTAACTTTATTTTTGTTCTTTATAAAAACATGTTCTCAAACTTAAGAATATTGATGTAAAATTTTTGGTTGTTTGTTAAGAAGTTACTGGTAATGTGTTTTATGTTTATGTTTGCTATTATTTTCTCCTTATGCTCTCAGCTTCTCAAAATTAAAGTCACTGACTTAAGGCCTAAGTACTATAGATGAAATCAGAGACGAAAGAACT
The DNA here is from genome assembly GCA_007570785.1 of Antilocapra americana. Taxonomy (NCBI): domain Eukaryota; kingdom Metazoa; phylum Chordata; class Mammalia; order Artiodactyla; family Antilocapridae; genus Antilocapra; species Antilocapra americana. The sequence goes on from ML663041.1 coordinate 605,010, forward strand.
TTGTGAAAATTTGTTTTTTACAAATTTGAGGTTGTTTCTTAATGGTTCTGACAATACAGAAAAATGATGGTCTAGGTTTATTGTTGTTGCGGTAGGATGGGGCAAATTAGGTCTGTGTTTGGAAAACTTTATATTTTAATATAGATTATTATAGGTGTAGATTTGGTAGCTTGTCTTTGTAAATGCTGTTTTTGCCCTTCTGCCCTTTATAGGGTAGATTGGAGACCTGTGGGTAATATGAAATGGTTACATCTCTCAGTTGTGTCCAGCTCTTTGCGACCCCATGGACTCCTTCATGGACCCTGCCAGGCTCCTCTGTCCACGGAATTCTCCAGGCAAGAGTATTGGAGTGGGTTGCCATTCCTTTGTCCAGGGGATCTTCCCCACCCAGGGATCAAACCCAGGTCTCCTCCATTGCAAGCAGGTTCTTTACCGTCTGAGCCAGCAGGGAAGCCCTAAATTTAAAAAGACGTTGAGTAAAATAGGAATGCCTTATCCGTAAAACAAACTAGTCCACTCAACTATAGTTTGAGTAAAAAGGGAATATAATTAATTGGTTAACCTTGCAAATTTTAGTCTTCACATGAACTCTGGTTGACTGAAGAGATGGATTTGAGTGGGTTATACAGACAGAAGTCTGCTCGTACTGTGTCTATGGCATCTTTGGGCAAATTAGAAATAAGTGCTTCCTCCTCTGCCTCATGAAACCCTAGACCGGGAAACATGGCATGGCTAGGATGAGCACGGCTGTACCTCAGCTAGTCCTTATCCCACTGGCCAAGCATCCTTGTGTACCATCTGGACAGTCATTTACAGTCATGGCACTATTTATGGGTCCAGGCCAAAAAAGTGATTTTGATGTTAAAACTGTCTTGCCTGAGATAGTCTAGACAGGAGTGATTTATTATTTCTAGGGAAATAATAAATAAAACTTTCTTGAAAATTTGTTTTCCAGTTTTGAATGGCCATGTCCTTTCAAGGTTTAGCCTGGCTGCTTATTCTGCCCCTCTGCTTTGTGTTTTTTACCTTATAATACAATTATTTATCATCCACAGATCACTATAAATATCAGGTTTAAGCACAGGGAGCAAGAAGGCTTTTGATCAAACTGTTGTGCTAAACCAGGCTAACACTTTGAAAGGATGTGGCTACAAAAACTGGAAGACCAGCTGAAATATATAACCTTTGCTATTGGGAATTTTGCACAGTGGGTGGTGATTTATTATTTTTTTTTTAAGTAATGATGAAATAAAGTGGACACTGCCTTTTTGGTAATTTTGAGCTCTGAATGCTATGGTAAAGAGAGCATCAATGTGCTCCAGATTAGGGTTACTCTAGAGCTTAACAGTGACCATTCTTGCTTAAGAATGCCTTCCACTTTGTTCCAAATTTAAGATGCACTTTATCTGATCTGACTCTTGACATGGTAAAGAGCCTGCCTGCAATGTGGGAGACCCGGGTTCAATCTCTGGGTTGGGAAGATTCCCTGGAGAAGGAAATGGCAACTTACTCCAGTATTCTTGCCTGAAGAATTCCATGGATGGAGGAGTCTAGTGGGCTATGGTCCATGGGGTTGCAAAAAGTTGGACATGATGGAGCGACTAACACTTAAACTTTCATAGTTCCCTTGGGCTTCCCAGGTGGTGCTAAGGGTAAAAGCACCAGCCTGCCAATGCAGGAGACATAAGAGACACAGGTTCAATCCTCAGGTTGGGAAGATCCCCTGGAGGAGGGCAAGGCAACCCACTCCAGTATTCTTGCCTGGAAAGTCCCATGGACAGAGGAGTCTGGTGGACTGCAGTCCATAGAGTAGCAAAGAGTCAGACACAACTGAAGTGACTGAGCATAGCACATTGATAGTTATCCAGGCTGGGGCTGGAACTGGTTCATGAGTCTTCTTTCCCTTATATCCTTTATGTATTTTTCCCCTAGATTACTCTTCCTTCTCTTGATGAAGAAGGGCTCCATTTCTTATGTCCATCATGCTCCCTGCCAGGGTCAGGTTTTTTTGGCTTCTCTTCTTCTCCATCTATAATGTCCCCTGGGGTGATCTTGTATGAATCTTCTTTTCTGTTCTTCTCCTGAAGAGATTTTTGTGGTTTATATAAGTACTCCTGATTTTGGCTTCAGTTCTTTTTTTCTTTTTAATTGGAAAAACATGTTATAATTAAATATTTATTCTGATTTACCTTTATTAAAAAAATGCATTGAGGTTAAAGATGTATGAGCTTCTGACCTGCAGAGCAATACAGGGGTGAATATCTCACAGACACAAAGATCTTCCTTGATTAATTAGCCCTGAAGGTAATTATAAAAGCTATATGGATTACTGTGACAGGTGGTCACTTTCTCAGTGTTTTGTGTTCTGAACACATTATTCTGATGTCTTTTGATGAAGAAAACATAGCACAGCAGTGGAAAGAGCAGACTTTAGGAAACAGACTCCCCCTCCCTCCCCACCTTCCACCCAACCCTAGATGCTGGCATTGGCACTTAGTGACTGTGTAACTTTGGACAAATTACTAATCTCTATACTCCTGTTTCCTCATTTGTAAAAGGAGAAAAACATGCATTTACATGCAGTTTTATAGTTGAAGAGATTCCCTGATATAATAGGTCAAGCTTCCTGCTTTGTAAACGCGTAAGTGGTCAAATACTGAAATGACTGGCCAACCAAGGCATAGCAGAGTCAGGGTTGTTGTTCACTGTTCAGGCATATTCTTTCTATCATAACATAGAGGAATGTTAGTTTTCTTTTAAAAATGCAATTAAAAGAGACAAAGTATTAAAAATAAAACAAATCTCCAGGGTCACTTCTTTTAGCTGCCTTCAGGCCACTAGGACTGGAGAAGACAATGGCACCCCACTCCAGTACTCTCGCCTGGAAAATCCCGTGGATGGAGGAGCCTGGTAGGCTGCAGTCCATGGGGTTGCAAAGAATCAGACACCACTGAGTGACTTCACTTTCACTTTTCACTTTCATGCATTGGAGAAGGAAATGGCAACCCATTCCAGTGTTCTTGCCTGGAAAATCCCAGGGACGACGGAGCCTGGTGGGCTGCCGTCTATGGGGTCGCACAGAGTCGGACACGACTGAAGCAGTTTAGCAGCAGCAGCAGCAGGCCACTAGGACAAGCTTGTTATACACGAGTCCTCTCCTGAAAGTGTTAGTTGCCTAGTCTTGTCTGACTCTTTGCAACCCCCTGAACTGTGGCCCTCCAGGCTTCTTTGTCCAAGGGATTCTCCAGGCAAGAATACTGGAGTAGGTTGCCATGCCCTCCTCCAGGGTATCTTCCCGACCCAGGGATTAAACCCAAAGCCCTTAATAGATAAATTGCCAGAGTAGAGCCATGTTTTTGCTGCTGGTAGCTGACTTTATCCTTTTGTTTCTTGCTTTGTAGACTGAAGTTCTCTGTATTTCTCTTGTATCTGAAAATCCAATTTCTGTAAAGAAAATGATAATTAGGAAGTTGTTCTCCTACCACCCAGATTTTCTTAAGCCAGCATCAGCTTATCTGTGGGGACTGGTTGCATTTTCATTTTCCGTGAATTAGAGGCAAGCATAATTTTTGGAGTCTTTTTTCTCAGTTGAATAGCAAGGGTATGCATGACTTTAGAAGTGGTTTTTCTTGGCATTAACCAGCATGTGAAAAAGGCTGTAATAAAGTCAACAAATAAGTTTGTAATCTCCCTAGTTTTTGAAAGTAGAGATGCAAATAAGTCATGGGGTAGGAGTGATTTTGAGTGCTTAGATATTAAAAGATTTTTCTCCTCAGGGTTGGAAAGTTGGCTGGTAATATGCTTTATTAGAATCAGCTTACTGAGGCTGGCTTGCCACTTTGGGAAACTGCTTTTAACTTCTTGAGATTCTCTCTCCCCCTCTCCCTTCTCTCTCTCTCTCTCTCTCTCTCCCTCACCACACACACACACACACACACACACACAGAGGAACACACACACACAGAGGCATACACACACAGAGAGGCATACGCACATGCACCAGAATCAGCATACGTGACCTGAAGATGGTTCAGAATATTTGAATCTGGGACAGGTAGGACAGGTTCAAGATGCCTTTGGCTCAAATCCAAGATGACTTTCAAATCCTACAAAACTTCTGGCAGAAGATTTTTACCCTTTTGTTTCTTGCTTCATATATTGAAATTCCCTGAAAATAACTGATTTCTATTTCTTCTGAAAATCAAGTTTGAGAGGACATTCTTAAGTGTTGCTAAGTCTTGTCCTATCCCTTGTCTTCAGGTATCAATCTGTGTGTGTGTGTGTTTGTATTTTTTTAAGCTTAGCACTTACCTTATTCTTAGAAAGCACAAGTACTTTTAAAATATTTGAGGGCCTGCTATGCACCATGCTTAATGCCAGATGCTAGGTATACAGTGAGTCAACAATGAAGTTTTCTTTCTTTCTTTCTACCAGTTCTACTCTTTGTCAGTTTCAAGGGAAAATGCATTCTCATCTTCTCAGAAAACGAAAATAACCCATATTGGTTTCTTTACAAAAAGAAAAAGGAACAGAAAGAAGAAAGAAAGAAAGACAAATGTCTACCTGTTTGCCAGGCTGCCTGGGAATGCTTTCAGGAGAAAAAGCTGCAGTACTTTGAGTCATTCACTGCTTTTTCTGGGGGACCAGAAACTTTCTCACTGGACCCCATTGCTATCATACCCCAGTCAGGGTTCTGTGGGCTTCTGAAGACCAAGGATGGCAAAAACAATGTTTTCTCATTTGGTCTTTTGTGTATACCCATTAGAGGATTATAATGCTGCTGCTGCTGCTAAGTCGCTTCAGTCGTGTCTGACTCTCTGCGACCCCGTAGATGGCAGCCCACCAGGCTCCCCCGTCCCGGGGATTCTCTAGGCAAGAACACTGGAGTGGGTTGCCATTGCCTTCTCCAATGCATGAAAGTGAAAAGTGAAGGTGAAGTCGCTCAGTCGTGTCTGACTCTTAGCAACCCCATGGACTGCAACCTACCAGGCTCCCCCATCCATGGGATTTTCCAGGCAGATTAAGACATGGAGTTCTTCTAAATCCTTTATATTCTTTAAATCTTTTTTTAAATTTTGAAATAATCTCAAACTTATAGGAAAATTATTAGTACAAAGAGATTTTCTTTCCTGAACCATTTGAGAATTAGTTGCCAACGCAATGTTTCATCATCCCTGAATACGTTAGTGTTTATTTTCTGCAAACAAGGACATTCTCTTATATAAGCATGTTAATGTATCAAAGGCAGGATTTAGCACTGAAGCACTGATATATTACCAATCTCTACTTCTCAGATCACATTCAAGTTTTAGATTGTTGCACTGATAGCCTTTGTTTTTATACCAGAAGTATCCTATCTAAAAACACATGTAGCATTTGGTTATTATGTCTCCTTGGTCTCTGTCTACTGAGAAAAATTCCTTCGTCTTTTCTTGACTTCTTTGGGTTATTTCAGGCTGATTATTTAGTAGTTGGCCCGCAATCTGGGTTTGTATGACATTTTCTCATGACCAGATTCAGTCTATGCATCTCTGGCAGGAATATTACAGAGGTGATACTGGGTTCCTCTCATTGTGTCCAATCATAAGATCATGATTTCCATTGTACTCTACCATTACTACTGCAATATTACTCTGAACACTTGATTCAGAGGGTGTCAACCAGCTTCTCCACTGCAAATTTTTTTTTCACTTTCGTAATTAGGGTTTTATTGGGAGATATTTAGAGAAGATATAAATATCCCATTCCTCAAATTTAAGTCTGTTCTTCTATTTATTATACATCGACATGGACACACACATACACATATTTATATGTATATATATACTATAACACTTTTGATAAGTTTGCAAGTTCATTCAAAGAAAAATACTTAACTCTGTGTCTGTGGTTGGTCATTATTCCAGGTTCTGAGGGTGGTGGTGGTGGTGGGGAAATACAACAACGAATTAAGTTTGAAAAACAAAACGCATACATTTGTGGGAGACCTGTAAAGGGAAATAGTTCTTTGTGAAGGATGGAAATAATTTTGTGAGGCAGCCATTTCCAGTGTGTTCATTTATATTAATATGTATTCAGTGAAGAAAGGATTTGACTTTGCACTTTTTAAAACTGTAGTTCTTATTAAAGTGCATAGACTAAATATGTCATAGATTTTGTTTTTAGCCTTGGTAATTTATTTTCTTGTATCATTATAGCTCTGCTCTTCCCTACGCTGAGGAGAACTGGTACCTTGCACATAGCTAACTCAGCTTTTAAATACAAAATGGAAATCGTAGAAATGTAGAAATGTTATATTAGTTAGCTCTACCCTGTAGTTTGTTAATTTTTTTCTTACCTTTAACCGGAGATAATTCCAGCAAGAAAAGTGATTTTTCTCATTATACATTTGGTACAAAGTATTAGAATGTAGAAACAATAAGAATAGAGCATAAGTTCCTTTCTATTAATAGAATTAATCATCTCTTATTTCATTCAACTCCTATGGGTAGAACCATAATACATAGCATATAATCAAACTCTCTTTTTGAATTATAAGATTATTTGGGCATTTATTCACTCAGAATATATTTGATTGCCCATTCTTTGCCAAGCGCCTACCTCTCAGGACTCTTAAAGGATTCAATAAGACAATGTGTGTGCTTTGGTCAAAGCAGCTAATAGATAGGCGTCCATTGAATCTGAATGTGTTATTTCCCTTACTAAACTCAAGGATTCTGACATCAGGTATTATGAGTTTTTCTTAAAATAAAAATATTTTGCTGTAATTGATATATATGATGGTTGAATGTATTTTATGTGTAAATTATAAAAAGAACATCATGAGTCCACCATTCAACTTAAGAATGAGAGAACACTAGTGCCATTCAGATTACCTGTATACAGCTCTACAGTCCACTGGTTTGTGTCCCCCAGATGTAACTGTGCTCCTGAATTTTCCTGAGCTTTTAAATATAGTTTTACCACAATTGTATGTGTTCTTATATTTGTTCAGCTTTGCTTATTTTTGGTCTTTGTGGAAACAGTGTGATACTGTATATAATTTTCTGTGATTTGCTTTATTTACTCGGCACTGTGTAAGATTTGCCGTTGTTATTGCATATTATTGATTTCTCTGCATGATACTAGTCTATATAGTATGATTGGTATATCTATTCTCTTGTTATCTAGATGTCTAGACTACTCCTTTTTATTTTGTTTTATTTTGAATGATGAAACTGTAGACTTTTTAGGCCATGTCTCCAGTACACATATATAAAAGTTTCTCTAGGGTGGTGGATTTCAAACTTTTATGACTGTGACCCATAGTAAGAAATATGTTTTCCATAATCAAGTAAATACCCCCTCACAGAAGTATACATAGATAAATGAGCCAAACTTATACAAATCAATACTTATCTTTACTACATGGGACTCAATCTACTTTATTTTCTATAGGTTGACTTATAAATAGCATTGCAGTCCACTCTTGCTTTCCAGTGTCACTACCAAGTTCTGTTTGAAGAGCATTTGCTCTAAATGAGTGGTTCAAACTCTAAGGCCATGGAATCATCAGGAGAGTCGGTATATGTGAGGATTCCTGGGCTTTGCTGCTGAGAGTCATATTTGGTAGGTCTGGGATGGAGCTTAAAAATCTGTTTCTAATAGATATCCAGGTAATAGTGATGTTGCTGGCCTGCAGACATTTGAGAAATATTGCTATAGAGTATATAGTCATGAATGAAATTGCTGAGTCATAGTGTTGCAGGAAAGAAGGTGGGGGGCTGGAGGATGGTCATGCCTGTCCCAGGTCTCAGGCTTATCCCAGGGATGGGGCACCAAGTGTGGGTTCTTGGCTTTGTGCAGAAAAGCCTTCAAGAGCAAGCTGTAGTGAAGTGAAAGAAGATTTATTAAGGTAGATACATACTCCATAAACAGATTGAGGGCCATCTCAGAAGGCAAGAGTCTATGGAAGAAACACACTCCACAAACAAAGTATGGGCTATCTCAGAAGGTGAGAATCTCCAGGGTACGGGTTGTCAGTTTTCATAGGGGTGGCTAATTTCATAGGCTAATGAGTGGGAGGGGTATTCCAACTATTTTGCGGAGGGGGCAGTGATTTCCAGAAATTGGGCCACCACCTACTTTTTGGCCTTTTATGATTGGCCTCGGAACTGTCATGGCACCTGTGAATGTGTCATTAGCTAATGTAATAACAGTGAGCATACAATGAAGCTCAAGGTCTGTTGGAAGTCAACTCATCCACCATTTTGGACCTGGTTGGTTCTAACCAGTTTATGTCGTGTCTTCAACAGCTGTGTCATTCTTTTAAAGGTTGTGCTCTGCACTCTTCCTGCCTCAATAGGACATTCACATATTTAACTTTTTATTATTTTATATAGTGGTTGCCACAATTTAGAATCCTATATCAACGATGCATAAAGAAGTACCATTGCTCTCTTTTCTAGTTAAACTTGTTCGTCAATGCCCATTATAGAGTGTTTAAACAATATCTCACTGTTATTTTATATATAAGTGACTAGTAATAAGACTGAGCATACGTTTTAGTGGCTATTTATGTTTCTTTCTCTCTGAAATGTTTGTTCATGTCTTCTCCTTATTTTTCTATTTATTTGTTGAAGATCTTTTTTTAAATTCTGGAAATATGAGTGCATTGTTGGTTATACTTGTCATAGATATCTTTTTCTGCCTTGCCTATTAAGTAGCTTTTTAATTTTCTTTATATATTTTGATAGAAATTCTTAATTTTAATGTGGTCAGATTTCTTTTATAGCTAGTTCTTTTTGTGTCCTGTTAACATGCTTTCTACTCCATAGTCATATAGATGATCTACTGTGTTTTTTTCTCAACACATTTGAGAAGAGTTTTGCCTAACATTTAAATATTTTCAAACATCTGGAGTTGATTTTATGTATGGTATGAGGTAAGAGTCTAATTTAAATTTTTTCCTATGTAGAAAATCAGTCCCAGAGCAATTTATTGAGTTGTCTATGTTTTATTCAAAGATCTCTAGTGCCTACCCTGTCAAATTTCAGATTTTCAAATATTTGTGAATCTACTGGAGGGATGTGATTCAACTCTGTTCCCTTGGTCAATTCATTGATCTCTGCAGCAATACCACAGTGTTATAGTTGCTATAGTTTTATAATTGCTATATGGCATGACAAGTTCTATTACATTTTTATCTTTAGGTTTTGTTCAAGTTCTTTGAAAAACTCTGTTGGGATTTCGATTGAAATTTCATTGAATTTGTAGATAATGAGTATTTTTATCCATGCAACTAATCTCTCTATGAGTTTATTTAGGCATTCTTTAGTGTTGTTGAAGTGTTAAGGTATTTCTGATAAAAGTTGATAGTTTTACGGTTTATTTATTCCTAGGAACTTTATATTTTTTATTGCTATTATAAATAGCATATTAAATGTTCCCTGTTTTTTTGTTGAATTGTAAACATGCAGTTTACCTTTGCATATTTCTGTCTTACTAAACTTATTAATTCCAAAAATTTTCCCATAAAGCTCCTTTTGTTTTTCATTGTAGGCAGTCATATCATGTGAATCATGACATATATCTCTCATTTTCAGTTTTCTTTTCCCCCCTGCCTTTTGTGGTTCTGTGTCAGTAAAATATTAGGTATAAATATTCCTGATTTTAAAAAGAATAATTCTAACAAATGACCATTTAGAATAATGTTTGCATGGGAATTCAGTAGCTATCTTTCTTCAAGTTAAGGAATTTATCTCCTAGTACTGTGGTTAAGAGTGCTGATAAAGCCAATTTGGTCTAGTCCTATTAGAGTCCCTCCTCCATTGGATTAATTATGTTAATATTTTATTTAAAAATTTTGCATCCATATTCTTGAGGTAAGTTTGGATATTTCTTTCTCTTACTCTTCTTGGCAAGTTTTGTACTTGATAATATTCACTGCAGGAAGTGAGAAATGTTATCTCTTTTTCATCTTTTGGAAGAGTTTCTGTAAGTTTGATATTGTCTTTTTCTAGAATTTGCTTATAAAACTTTTTGGGCTTGATACCTTCTTTGTAGGAAGATTTTAAACTATGTACTTGACTTAAATGAAGGACTATTCTAGATGTTTATTTCTTTTTGGGTCAGTTTTAGTGAGAAGACTGGTTTTTATTGTGCATGCATGCTCAGTTGCTCAGTTGTGTCTGACTCTTTACGGCCATATGGACTGTAGCCTGCCAGGCTCCTCTGTCCATGGGATTTTCCAGGCAAGAATACTGGAGTGGATGGCCATTTCCTCCTTCAGGGGATCTTCCTGAACCAGGGATCCATTCCAAGTCTCCTGCAATGCAGGCAGATTCTTTACTGCAAAGTACTTTTCTTATGTTGTTGAATTTTTTTAGATTTAAATAAATCTTTTTAGTTTGCTTTGGCTTGAGTTATGCAAAATTCTCTCAGTCATTTTTTCAAATGTAAGCATTAAAGCTAAAATTTTTTCTCTTAATTACCGCTTTAACCATTTACATCCCACAAGTATTAATATGTAGTATTTTCTTAGTTCCATATGGTAAATTTGAAATTTTCCACTTTAATTTCTTCTTTTACCTGTGAATTGTTTAGAAATGTATTTTTACAATTCCAAATGTGTGGAATTTTTTTAAAATCAAAATAATTGTGTGATTTTTAGCTTAGTTGTATTATCATGTCTTCTTGAATGCATTTTCCTTCTTCCTGAAATAAATCCTATTGAAGTTCTTTTAGTGATGTTTTCTTTTAGTGAACTCTCAATTTTGTTAATGGTACAAATTTTGCTTGTTGTCCCTCTTACGAAAAGTAGTTTTGCTAATTATTCAGTTCTAGGTTGGTGCTTACTTTCAATGTTTTACAAATATTTCTTTTGTTTTTTGAAGTCTGTTAGAGAGATAGCAGCTCCCTCTCTGGAGGAAACATTCCTGATTTTTAGTGGTGGCTTATTTCTGTGGTGTGAATACTCTATCACCATGTTATGTCAATGATTGTAGAGCTGAAAATAGACATGCAGTAACATGTAACTGTGCAGTGTTTCCACCATCCTGATACAATAAACATCAATAGTAACCTCAAGAACACAGATAATAGTAAATGTACTAAACTAGCGAGTGATGAATTTTTATTATCTGTTACCTCTGCTTTTAATATTTTTCTTCTTATAGTTTTTTTTTTTTTTTTATCATTCAACACTTAGTGATAGCCTTGTTTGGGGCTTCCAGGGGGCACAGTGGTAAAGGATCGACTTGCCAGTGCTGGAGACCCAGGAGACAGGGGGTTTGGTCCCTGGGTCAGGAAGATCCCCTGAAGTAGGAAACGACAAGCCACTCCAGTTTTCTTGCCTGGAAAATTCCATGGTGTGAGCCTGGCAGGCTACATACAATCCATGGAGTTGCAAGAGTCAGCTAAGACTGAGCAGCTGAGCACATACACACAAAAGCCTTGTCTAAAAATGGTTCACAAAATTCCTGAAAATTAACGATAGATTCTTGTGAGCCTAGAAATATCAAGAACCTCAGATATGCAGATGATACCACTTTAATGGCTGAAAGAGAAGAGGAACTAAAGAACCTCTGGATGATAGTGAAAGAGGAGAGTGAAAAAGCTGGCATAACACTCAGCATTCAAAAATGAAGATCATGGCATCTGGTCCTATCACTTCATGGCAAATAGATGGAGAAAAAGTTGAAACAGTGTAAGATTTCATTTTCTTGGGCTCCAAAATCAATGTGAATGGTGACTGCAGCCATGAAATTAAAAGGAACTTACTCCTTGAAAGAATAGCTATGACAGACCTAGGCAGCATATTAAAAAGCAGAAACATCATTTTGCCAATAGAGGTTCATATAGTCAAAGCTGTGTTTTTTCCAGTAGTCATGTACAGATGTGAGAGCTGGACAATAAAAAAGGCTGAGTGCCAACGAACTGATGGCTTCAAACTGTGGTGCTGGAGAAGACTGTTGAGAGTCCCTTGGACAGCAAGGAGATCAAACCAGTCAATTCTAAAGGAAATCGGGCCTGATTATTCATTGGAAAGACTGGTGCTGAAGCTCCAATACTTTGGCCACCTGATGCAAAGAGCCAACTCATTGGAAAAGACCCTGTTGCTGGGAAAGATTGAAGGCAGGAGGAGAAGGGGACAACAGAGGATGAGATGGTTGGATGGCATCACCGACTCAGTGGACATGAGCTTGAGCAAACTCATCTCTTGTTGCTTTGGATTCCAACATTTTCCCTTTCCACAACTTGTTAGTCATTATTTTATATTCTGTGTCTGATGATTTCCAGTATCTGAGACCCTTAAGACCCTTTTAGAGACTCTCAGATCATAATGGCTTATTTCTTTGTTAAGATTATTTTATTTCTTAAAATATCTTTAGGGATATTTTAAAATTGTGAGTTCTATTTGATTTAGTTGAACTCTGGCAATCCTGAGGTCTGAATTCAGAGTACTTTTCCCCAGTGGCAGATTTGTCATGGCTTCTCCTGGATTTCTGAGAGAGTCTGAAGTTCACGTCTCCGAATATGCTATAGACCCCAAGTTTCAGTTCAGTTCAGTTGCTCAGTCATGTCTAACTTCTTGCGAGCCCAAGGACTGTAGCATGCCAGGCCTCCCTGTCCATCAATAACTCCTGGAGCTTACTCAAACTCATGCCCATTGAGTTACACCCCAAGTTTGGTCTTTAGAAACTCATGAGAATGTGGACCTATGATGCCCTTTAAGCATCCTCATCTCTCATGCCTGACTGTAGCTCGCAGTTCACTTTTGAACTCTTTCCTTCTCTTTTCTCTTTCGTCTCTCTCTCTTTTACATGCTCATCATTCTTGGAATTTTCTTTTCTTTTTTTAATAAGCTCCACAGTGAAGAGTGTTATAATTATCCAATATCTAACTGTATTCCCAAAGAGTCTACTATATCGCCCAGTTAAAAGGGTTTTCCTCCCCAAACCATGGTATGTCTAGAAGTTTCAGCATTGTGCTTTGCATTGTTAGAGATTCAATAAATATGAATTGAAGAACTATTGAGAGAAGGTGGCAAAACAGCCTAACCCTGAATATATTTTCCCCTTGCTTAATTGTATCTCTCTTTGGGTTTTTTATTTTTATAGTAGATTTATTGAATTTTTATATATCAGGCACCATCTTTCATCTTACGCCTCCAGCCACTCTATTGTGATTAGTATTATACATTAAACATTGAAGATTTGACTATTTTTTGTGAGTAACAATTACTTATCAAGGCTCATTGTCAGAATTCCAGCTAGTATGGAAAGAGACCAAAATGATCTGGCTAATATGTTTTAGAGCTTTTTTAAGAAAATGGAAATTGTACAAAGTTAAGTACATATATCTAGAAAGAGAAGTTATATAATTATTACTTTGAGTTTCTAATTTAAAACCACAAATATAAACAGAAGTTTGCTTGAAACTGCAAAGTCTTCTAAATATAACTTACTTTAACTGTACTGAATTATAATTTAGACTTAAAGCCATAGCAAATGAGGGAGTAGTGTATAAATAGGATCATTTTAAATGAGATTGAATTGTGAAACAAAAGTAGTTTTTAGTACATAGAACACAGCTAAAACTAATCATTTGAGAAAGGAAGATATTTGGAAATTTACTTGGACTATTATTTTGTAAAAAATTGAATATTCTTGCAAATGATACTTTATAGTTAAATTTTGTACTTAGATACACATATAGTACTTCAGTATATTTTTAATTTCAAAGAAGACATATTTTATGTTTACTGTTAAGGCTTTTGAACAGAAGGCTAGGGAAATGAAAATTTAACTATTAATTCTGTTCACTTTAGAACTGAAAGAAATTTTTTTAGTGGTTTCCATTTTTCAATTATGAATATGATTTATAGGTTTTGTTTTCTTCATCTTTTAATGATCTTAGTATAGTGAATAAAATTCAAAATGCAATCTAAGTATCCAAGCTAAATTTGTAGCTTAGAGGTTGATTGTAGTTTGCTTTGGAAAAATAAAAAAGAAGAAGAAGAAGAGATAACATTGAAACCACATCAAAAGAAAGTTAAAAATTCTTAAAAAGATGAGAATACCAGACCGTCTTACCTGCCTCCTAAGAAACCTGTATGCAGGTCAAGAAGCAATAGTTAGAATTGGACATGGAACAATTGGACATGGACTGGTTCCAAATTGGGAAAAAAGCACATCAAGGCTATATATTGTCACCGTACTTTTTTAACTTATATGCAGAGTACATCATGCAAAGTGCCAGGCTGGATGAAGTTCAGGCTGGAATCAAGATTGCTGGGAGAAATGTCAATAACATCAGATATGTAGATGACACCACCCTTATAGCAGAAAGCAAAGAGAACTAAAGAACCTCTTGATGAAAGTGAAAGAGGAGAGTGAAAAAGTTGGCTTAAAACTCAGCATTCAGAAAAGGAGGATCATGGCATGTGGTCCCATCACTTCATGGCAAATAGGTGGGGAAACAGTGGAAACAGTGACCAACTTTATTTTCTGGGCTCCAAAATCACTGCATATGGTGACTGCAACCATGAAATTAAAAGACGCTTGCTCCTTGGAAGAATAGCCATGACAAGCCTAGACAGCATATTAAAAAGCAGAAACATTATTTTGCTGACAAAGGTCCATCTAGTCAAGGCTATGGTTTTTCCAGTAGTCATGTATGGACGTGAGAGTTGGACCATAAAGAAGGCTGAGTGCTGAAGAACCGATGCTTTCGAACTGTGCTGCTGGACAAGACTTTGATCTCAAGATCATACCAGTCAATTGTAAAGGAAATCAACCCTGAACATTCATTGGAAGCATTGATGCTGAAGCTCTAATAATTTGGCCACCTAATGCGAAGAGCCAACTCATTGGAAAAGACCCTGATTCTGGGAAAGATTGAAGGCAGTAGAAGAAGGGGATGACGGAAGATGAGATGGTTGGATGGCATCACCGATTCAGTGGACAGTGAGTTTGAGCAAACTCTGGGAGATGATGAAGGACAGGGAAACCTGGTGTGCTGCGGTCCATGAGGTCTTTAAGAGTTGGATGGACCCAACTGAACAACTGAACAATCACATAGCAGTGATGTAGTTGAACAGCTTCTCTTTTTATTTTTCAAACACAAGGTTTATTTCACAAAATCTCTGAAGTATAAATGGGTACATGAAGAGGAGAGAATGCAAAAGTACATTTGGGAGGTTGAAGACATGTATTTTCTGCCAAAATAGTGCACTTACATAGTTTAAAAGAATTAGCAAAGGATGGTATTAAGAAAATCCAGAAGTCCTATATAATATTCTTCCCCAATCTTCTTTCCATTTCCTAGAAGGAAGTGCTTTAACTTTCTTTCTTACTCTTTTCTTTCTGTTTTATTTTTTTGAAGTTCTAGGCTTATTGCCTAAGCTTTTTAAAATTTCTAAACTATGTGCTTATGCTTCTATTTCTGTGCGAGAACCTAATCTGTTTGCTCTATCTCTTTTCCTCCCAGTATACCATTTTTACTTCTTACCTTGGATATAGCTTTCTGTATATTTATTTCTTGTTCCACTGATCATGGACTTTGTTTCCTGATTGTAAACTTTGTAGCCTCAGGGTATACTAGAGTTTCTTTCCCTTCTCTGTTTATATATCTACCTTTAATGTTTATCATCCAAACACTTACTTTTGCATTGTCACAGGTGATAAGTGTCTTATATAATAAAAGTTTTACATTTTCTGTGCTTGTCTGTAGCAGTAGTAGTAATAATAATTCAGTTCAGTTCAGTCTCTCAGTCGTGTCCAACTCTTTGAGACCCCATGGGCTGCAGCACGCCAGGCTTCCCTGTCCATCACCAGCTCCCGGAGCTTGCTCAAACTCATGTCCATCAAGTTGGTGATGCCATCCAGTCATCTCATCCTCTGCTGTCCCCTTTTCTCCTGCTGCCTTCAGTCTTTCCCAGCATCAAGGTCTTTTCAAATGACGCATTTCTTTGCATCAGTTGGCCAAAGTATTGGAGTTTCAGCTTTAGCATCAATGAATATTCCAGTGAATATTCAGGACTGATTTCCTTTGACTGGTTTGATCTCCTTGCAGTCCAAGAATCTTCTCCAACACCACAGTTCAAAAGCATCAGTTCTTTGGTGCTCAGTTTTCTTTATAGTCCAGCTCTCACATCCATACATGACTACTGGAAAAACCATAGCTTTGACCAGACGGACCTTTGTTGGCAAAGTAATGTCTCTGCTTTTTAATATGCTGTCTAGGTTGGTCATTGCTTTTCTTCCAAGGAGCAAGCGTCTTTTAAATTCATGGCTGCTAGTGGTGGTAATTGAAAGTACTTGCATAGTTATTGCTATGGGCCAAGCACTTTGCATGTAGTATATATATATTTATATTATTTTATAATACACACATATATACACACACAGGTATTTTACATATATTAAACCTACTTAATCATCTAGCTGACCTTGATGGTATAGGTGATATTGTAGTCTCCAGTTTACTGACAAGGAAATTTAAGTCATTTAGGAAGTGGTAGAGCTAAGCAGGTTAAAATGTAGAAATTGAAAATCAGTAAATGTTGTTTACAGCTGTGACTATAAAAGTTGCCACTATTAAGTTATATACTATTATCCTATTTCCTTTCTTATATAACGTTTATTTTGTGATTTTAAAAATTATTGTTTTTCTTAATTGCCTCCCGTTTTTGTGCTAAAATTCCCCAGTTTCCTCTCTTCCCAAATACAGAGGCCTTTATAAAATCTCTCTAGTTTTCTTACCCAATGATCTCCTCAACTCACCCTTTTTGGAGGTGAGCATTTACTTTATTTGAGCACTGTAAATTTTTATTACTTCAAATTATATAATGTGGCAGATTTTTACATTGATTTTGAAAACTGAATTATGAGAGAAATGTTTCCTGTAGTTTTGTGATACTCCTTAAAATGATTAAAGATAACATGCTCTGAAAGAATATTATAGGAAAGGTTGATGTTCTACTATCAAACATGCCCTCTGAACACAACTTTTATTTTTAACTTTTTACTTTGTATGGGAGGATCACTGATTAACAGTGTTGTGACAGTTTCAGGTAAACAGCAAAGGGACTCAGCCGTACATATACATGTATCTATTCTCTCCCAGACTCCCCTGCCATCCAGGCTGCCACATACCACTGAGCCGAGTTCCCTGTGCCGTACAGTAGGTCCTTGTTATCCGTTTTAATATAGCAGTGTGTGCACTGTGCATCTCAAATGCAGTAACTATCCTTGTCCCCCATCAGTCTTCCTTGGTGACCATATATTCATTCTCTAAGACATAACACAACTATTTTAATGTCCATCAAATTTGAAATATTTATTTAGTAACAAAAGACTTGAAGTTTAAGTCACTTGAAACATCCAGGAAGAGCCTCTGGTTTCAAAATACGTTATTTGCTAGTAATACCTACCCCAGAAGGCCAGAGAAGGCAATGACACCCCACTCCAGTACTCTTGCCTGGAAGATCCCATGGACGGAGGAGCCTGGTAGGCTGCAGTCCAGGGGGTCGCGTAGAGTCAGACACGACTGAATGACTTCACTTTCACTTTTCACTTTTATGCATTGGAGAAGACAATGGCCACCCACTCCGGTGTTCTTGCCTGGAGAATCC
Source organism: Antilocapra americana (assembly GCA_007570785.1). NCBI lineage: Eukaryota > Metazoa > Chordata > Mammalia > Artiodactyla > Antilocapridae > Antilocapra > Antilocapra americana. The sequence continues at coordinate 622,627 of ML663041.1, forward strand.
CAGGGACGGGGGAGCCTGGTGGGCTGCCATCTATGGGGTCGCACAGATTTGGACACGACTGAAGCGACTTAGCAGCAGCAGCAGCAGACCGCAGGCATGTTCAGTCTTTTAAAGCCATTGATTCCCTCCCTGTTTCTTCCCATCCTCCTTTCATTTACAGCTCAGGTTATGCTGGCAAGATTAAAAGTTGGTTTGGAAACCAGCTCTCCTTCTGAGAGTCAATAGAAGCACAGTGATTGATAGTATGGGTACTGAAGGCAGACTGCTGGAGCTTAAATCTCAATTCTAGTGCTAAATTATGGATGTGTCTTTGGACATTATGGGTTCTGTGCCTCAGTCTCTTCGCTTGGAAAGTGGGTAAATGGAAGTTGGTTCATAAGATAATGGTGAAACTCCTACATCAGTGTCTGGACTGGGAAGTGTCACACTGAGCTGTTACTGTTACTCTCACCACCATCACATCCCATAGTATAGTAGTTCCCTAAGGAGTCTTCCTTTATCACCCTCTGCCTGTTCCAGACTTTCTCCCAAATTGCTCCTGAATGATCCTCCTTAGGTGGATAGTTATTAATATTGACTTTTTCTTTAAAAGTCCTCAGGTGGGTCTCCTTTGCTTCCTAAAGTTAGATATGACTGAGCGACTTCACTTTCACTTTTCACTTTCATGCACTGAAGAAGGAAATGGCAACCCACTCCAGTGTTCTTGCCTGGAGAATCCCAGGGATAGCAGAGCCTGGTGGGCTGCCGTCTATGGGGTAGCACAGAGTCGGACACGACTGAAGCGACTTAGCAGCAGCAGCAGCATGTTACTTGTTGGTTCATGCTTAACTGATAGAATGGTTGCTGCATCTTCTGTCATTTGTGCAAAATCCACACTTACCTGTATCTCTATAGGAAATGTCAACCCACTCCAGTATTCTTGCCTGGAGAATCCTCTGGACAGAGGAGCCTGGTGGGCGGCTGTCCATAAGGTCTCACAGAGTCGGACACGACTGAAACAACTTAGCATGCATGCATGCATTGGAGAAGAAAATGGCAACACACTCCAGTGTTCCTGCCTGGAGAATCCCAGGTACAGAGGTGCCTGGTGGGCTGCTGTCTGTGGGGTCGCACAGAGTCAGACACAACCGAAGCAACTTAGCAGCAGCAGCAGCTATAAGTGTAGTTATATATTTATTTATTGTCTTTTATTTAGAATCAGGCAAATTGAGGAAATGAGGATGAGTCTTCATTTCCTCAAACTGTTGCTCCTCCCTGGACAGATCTTGAAATGGTTTTCTTTTCTTTCTCTGTCTCTCTCTCTGTTGTGGGGGTGTGCTGTAGAGTTCTCTCAAATTCCTGGTGGAGTATCACCTTCAAGAACAGTACAACATTACTAAAAAATCAAAACAAGTAAAACATTCCAAAGCCTTGTGTCCTTTAATGGCATGTTTTTCTTCTTCCTTCTTGTGGTCTAAATATTTCATGTTCTTATTATGCACAGACCATTTAGATTGTTATTGAATGAAAGACCCTTGTTACTATTCTCAAATGCCATTTCTTTTTCATTTGTATAATGTTCTTTCAGTTCCCTATCAATCTACTGATACATGTTAAATTTGGGCCCTTGTTGCCTCTCTTTAGCCTTGGTACTTAAGTAAGTTTTGATTCATTTTTTAAAATTAGTTGTTGAAATGTTTAAAATTGTTGAAATGTTTAAAATTAGTTGTTGAAATATTTTCTGCTTCACTATCTCATTGTGTTATAATATTTATTTTTAATAAAACATTTATAGTACAAAACTCAAATGGTGCTAAAAGGCTATAAAAATCATCAGTGGTCCACTTTGCTCCATCATTTCCCTGGGCTCTTTCTCTTTCAACCATTTTGAACTGTTTGATTCTATCTTCTGGTATTTGCCTACCTATTTTGAGATACTGATATCTATAAATTGCTATCCTTTCACTGATTTTATTCCTTTTATGGAAGATCATGATTTTTACATGTATCAGTATCAGTTCAGTTGCTCAGTCGTGTCTGACTCTTTGCGACCCCATGAACTGCAGCACGCCAGGCCTCCCTGTCCATCACCAACTTCTAGAGTCCACCCAAACCTATGTCCACTGAGTTGGTGATGCCATCCAGCCATCTCATCCTCTGTCTTCCCCTTCTCCTCCTGCCCCAATCCTACCCAGCATCAGGGTCTTTTCCAATGAGTCAGCTCTTCACATCAGGTGGCCAAAGTATTGGAGTTTCAGCTTCAACATCAGTCCTTCCAATGAACACCCAGGACTGATCTCCTTTAGGATGGACTTGTTGGATCTCCTTGCAGTCCAAGGGACTCTCAAGAGTCCTCTCCAACACCACAGTTCAAAAGCATCACTTCTTCGACAATCAGCCTTTTTCACTGTCCAACTCTCACATCCATACATGACTACTGGAAAAACCATAGCCTTGATTAGACGGACCTTTGTACAAGAAACTTGACCTCTCTTTGTTGTTTTTTAGTTCTTAAGTCATGTCTGACTATTTGTGACCCCATGGACTGTAGCCCGCCAGGCTCCTCTGTCCATGGGATGACCTCTTTTAATACATTTTTTTTTTTTACATTTGAATAGATAATTTATTATTTTCATTTTCCAAGTGTTTTCTTTTTCTATCAGAGGAAAAGAAAAAATCTTAAGGACAGCTGTCACTTGCTGCCAGATTGAGGGCAGTCTTTCTCTGGTGGTTTAGTCGCTAAGGCGCATCTGACTCTTGTGACCCCATGGACTGTAGCCTGCCAGGCTCCTCTGTCCATGGGGTTCTCCAGGCAAGAATACTGGAGTGGGTTGCCATTTCCTTCTCCATCTTTTAATACATTTTTAAAAGTAGATTTTAGCTCTCCTTTAAATCAGAATTAACCTGTTAAGTTTCTCTTTAGAATTTGATTTCTACGTATACATTGAATGCTATTATTTTAGAGCAGAAATGTTGGTGAAATTTGTTTCATTTACTTTATTGTATTTGGTATTATATCTGTGGACCTTTTTCTAGTTTCTTAGAGTGAATAGTATGTATATTTTTAGGCCTAGTTTCTCTCCTCTTCTGCTTTTAAGAATAAAAAAATGCAATAAAGACAATACATTTTCTTTTTCCTGTGCCCCGATATTTTTTATATGAAATGATCTTTTCATTATTTTCTTTTGTTTTTAGTTTTTTAGCTTTCTAATTTATTAGAGTATCATCTACCAATACAATCTGTTCAAATATTTTTAAAAGATTATTTTAAAGTTCATTTTATGATACCTTTATGATTAATTTTTATCAGTGTTTCATAGGCACATATGAAACTATAAGCTTTGTTTAAGAGATAGGAAGTTTGTGGATTGTATTAATCAATTTCACTATTTCTGTATTCATTTCACTTTATTTTGTCTATCTGTGTATTTCTGACAAAAATGTACTGATTTCTTATTTCATTGAAATAAGTTTTTTTTTTGCATATTCAATACCCTTTGCTTTATATAATTTAACTTTTAAATTGTTTATGCTGTTTAGTCAGCTTAACTTTAAATTTCATATTGTATGATATTAATGTAACACTCATGCTTTCTTTGGAGGGCACTTTAGTTGATATTTCTTGGCTCCTCCCTTAATTTTAAACTTTTCTGAGTCATTCAGTTTTAAATGTTTCTTATAAACATCCTGTATATGACCTTTGTCTTTTTAACTCATTTAACAGTCTGTCTTTTAGTGGGAGAATTCAGCTTTCTTTTGAATTCTAATGTGTGATGATTTTTAAAAAAATGTTTACCTTGTTACTTATTTATGTTTGTGACTGTTTCATTTTTCTTAATTTAGCATATATTTTCAAGTTTACATTTATTTCCCAGTTTCCCCTTATTTGTGTGTCAGTTATTCTGTATTTTTCCATTTCATTATTGGCCACCTTCCCTTCTGATTGTCCATAAATCCAATTTTTCCCTTTGTTGTAACATGAAAAATGATACCAACATTTTCCCTCACCTTCACACACTAATCCTTTCCTTTAATGTTCCTAAATTCCTTAGCGATAATTTAATTTTTAGGTCCAGATTTCTGTTAGACATTTCTGTGTTTAAAATTCATATTGAGCAGTTATTATGTATTATGTATATTTTATTTTTCATTTACTTAATTCTGTATAGAAGGTAAAATAATTACATTCTTTGTTTCTTTTTACATGAATGGTTTTATTTCTGATTCAGTTATTGATCCATTAGCATCCTTTCTGACATTCTTTCATTAAATGGGGCAGCAGGTGATATGATCTTTGAATCCTTAAATTTTGGAAAACATTTCTCTCCCACCGAAGGATGTTTAGCTTTACTACTTTTTTCTTAGCAATCTAGATGTTACTGTTCTTTCTTGTTAATTCCAGCATTACAAATGAGAGGTTCAGTGTTAATTTGATTATTTTTTAGTGTTAACTAATTATTCTTTCTGGTAACTTGTCAGATTTTCTTTTTATCCTTAAAGTTTAGGAATTTTAGTGTGATATTCTTGAAGGTGTTCCTTTTTCTTCTTTAGTCCTGTCTGGATTGTGGAATGCCCTGTAAGGTTACAATTCAATCTTTTCTTTGGTTCACAGAAATTTTCTTTCATATTAGTTTAACTGTTGCCTCTCTTCTATTATCTTTTTCTCTTCCCCCTTCTAGAGACTCTTTGGGAACTCTTCTTATGGTTGGTATGCTAGTTAGTTTGCTTTAATTTGTTCTTCAAGGCCTTGTTCTTTTTCCTTTATGATTTTCACCTCTTCGTATTTTCAGTTCATGATTTGAGATTTCTTCCAGTTGATCCTTTAGTCACTCTTAGTCACCATTTACAGTCCCTCTTCTCTTTTAATTTATCTACTGAATTATTCAGCTTGAAGATTTTACGTTTAAATTTTTCACTTAATTTATTTTCTTAAAATCTGTAGAAATTACTTTTTTGCTCTCTACTCTTAAGTAGTCATACTATTTTTGACTTCACCATTTTGTCCCTATCCTTTGGGAAATCTGTTAGGTCTGTTCTCTCCTTCTGTCTCCTATCATTGAGTATGTGGTTCACATGTACATTAGAGTTCAGGTCGAGCTGTTAGCGGACCTTAGGTTGTTTTAATCCTATAGAAAATCTCAGCCTGCACTGTAGCAGCAGGCATGTTGTATATTTCATGTATACTTGGAGGATGCTGTGCCTTTCTTTTGATCTTCTTGCATTCCCAGCCTCAGGGGGAAAAGGGACTCCTCCTCTTGAGTGCCCCCTGAGCACACACTTGAGCAGTTATGTGTGTGTAGAACTCTTCTGAGTCTTGCTTGGAGCCCAGAGCAGAGCAAGCCCTACTCCAGTCCTCTTTCAAGATGCTGATAATCCATGGCCACATTCTTCAGTCCCTGCTCACTACCTGCTGGCTTCTATATCACTGATTGGCTCAAGAGAGGCAAATGGGTTGGATTTGGGATTGAAGTGGAGAAGGTAAGTCAAATCCAAGGTTCTTTTTCTCCCCACAGTCTTGAATTTTTATGCTTTATTCATAGCCTCAGTTGGCATTTCACCCCTCTGTGCCTTTATCATGTGTTTAATGGCATTACAGAAGAAATTTCTATTTGGAAAGCCTATCTTTGACAGTCATGGTTTTCTCCAACCTGTCCTATGCATAACCTCTTTGACTTTACTAGAAAGTGGACTGTACTATACTTGCACTATTCTAGGAAATGCCCTTTTAAGATGCACTTCGGACAAATAAACTCCTTTTGGAGAGCCTCTTGGTTTTAGATACACTTCTGAGAGAGTTTATTTGTCCCTATGTAAGTTTTATTAAACAAGATATGAATGATCTGAATATCTTTACACAACACAGAAGCCAGTTATACTAGGATAGAGACCAAGAATAAGAGGATAGATACATGCAGAAATAGGAGCTGGAGGAAGAATCAGCTTTGTGTTATCAGTGGTGCTAGAAAAAAGATGTAATAACATGGACATTGAAAGTCATGCATAATCAGAAAACCTTATCTGGCCAATAATCATAATCTGTTCTTTTCATAAACCATCTACTGGACTTGCCAACAAGTAGTATTAGAAGAGATTATGAATTAAAGGGGCCCATTCTGTTCCAGAAAATTAAAACAAGGAAGCATTCAGTTGAATCTCAGTGGATGAAAGAAAATACTGTACCCTATATTCATATGTTGTTAAGTTAGTACAAACGTATGTATATTTATGTTTAAACACTGGCCTTAAACATTTGAGATTTGAATTATGCACACATATTCTCCCTAATATTGATATTCAGTTTCTGCTAATCAGCTACAGGTAAAGAGAATTTGAATTATACAACATGTGTAAACTTCACATTGAATGGTAATTAGTCTGTGCAACTTAGTGACACTTAATATTGAGGTTAATAGTTCAGTAAAAAATTTTAAAAGTCAGTGACTTTTGATCCCCAATTTATATGGGATTGATAAGCTGAGAATTAGTGAAAGCTTCTATTCTGTGTCAGTAAGAATTTACTTCCTGATGTTGTATCCAAGTCTCTGTTTACATCTATTATGTGTATGAATATGGAGGCAGGTGACTACATGTGAACTTTGCCATTTATCATAGGCCCAGGCCACAGAAAACGTAACCTTCTGGAATAGAAACTGTTCTCCCACCTTTTTGTTATTTTCTAAATTTTTGACTGGGATGTTATTATGAAATATGTTTCCCTTTTTTTTTTTTAATGTTTCCCTTCTTAACTTTGAATTGCTTTAGCTTGAAGAAAGCTTTTCGATAAAATGGAAGGAGCAAAAATAATTGGTTACTTGCTTACATTAAGATTTGTTGGGTGGGTGAAAAGGTGACAGTAGGCATTTAATACCTAGACCAACATGGGGAGTAAAGTTATAAAACTTCTTGAGTTTTGTACTTAAGATCATATGTATGTAATTAAGACGAGAACTTGAACTTTCTATGACACAAGAACCTGTGTCGTTACCACTATGTACTTTGCCTTAAGAATTCAGTTTGTCCTACAAAAAGGATTTTGAAAATAAATCATGGAAGGACCCCTATAGAAATCCTTTTTTTTCCTTGGTGCAGAAATATTATTTTTAAATTCTTAACTCTAGAAAATATGTTAGTAAGTTAAAATTTCTGTATTTATAAAACTGTATGTAATACTCCATGAATACTGAATATTAAACAACAGTGCTTGGGTGTTCTAGAACCATAATTAGAATACTGTTTGCAAATTGCCAAAATTTAGTGGGTTAAAAAACCAATTAAAAAAAATCTCAATGATATTAGATTTCAAAATGTTCTTCCTTAACTTAGTTTGTCCATTATACTTTATATTAATTATTCACAGTATTGCTTAACATGCCAGGAAATGTCTTAGAATTTATAAAATAATATTCTTTCAGTAATATGAATATGTACTGTCTTTACCATTCTGCTTTTAAATCTCAGATTAAAATATTTTATGAGGAATTATCTAGTTTAATGGAGAAAAGCATGTATTTGCTTAGTAACGTCATTAATTTTAGAATTTTTAAATCAAATGCTCACTTTAAAATAATAAATAGAATAATTGGTACATGTCATTTTGTTGTTGAGCAAATAAGATACAACTTTTTGTAATAAGAAAAATGTATATTCCACTATCATAAAACAATAATTTTTCATTGGGATATGGCTTTATGAAGTTGATCTATATATATTTGTTTGGTTTTTTGTTTTTGTTTTTTCTTGTATAGACCCAATTGGTAGATTGTTCCTTTTCATGAAGAGCATAGTCTTTGACTACTGGTCTTTCCTGGGTCCTGCTAGATATTTAAGGAATGTAAGATTGGTTTACATATCTTTAGACTTCAGTGGGTAAGTTAGAGATGAATGATAACAACAGATCTGAAGATACAAGTTCTAGTTGAAAACCTACCTGGGAATTTAATTGCCTTTGGTTCTGTGGTGGAAGTCAGCAGGAAAGAGTTTGTCTTTTAGCATTGGTCTGGATTTTTGCATGTCCAAATGGAAAAATCTACTTTATCTTCTTCTATTTCTTATTCTTACTATTAATGATAGAGGTTCAGAAACTGGTAAGTATGAATTCAGATTGTATTCCTAGATAGAAAGGTTATTTATAAAAGGTTTTATATTCTTAGGTTGTTTATATGAGTAAAAATATTGGTAACACATTTAAAATGAAATAGAGATTAATTCTTTCCTCATGATTATACAACAGTAATTGCTGAAAATTTTTCAGTCCATTTGATGACCATTAGGTGAAATCTTTGTTCTTTTATTTATTTTTGCTTAATATATATATATTATTGAAGTGTAGTTGACTTACAGCATTTCAGATATATAGCAAGGTTGATTCAGTTATACATATACACATGTATTATTTTTCATATTATTTTTCATTATAGGTTATTATGAGATATTGACTATAGTTCACTGTGTTATACAGTAAACCTTTGTTGCTTGTTGCATAAATGTTTTTTAATGAGAAATCTAGGATTGTATTCTGGAGAAGACAATGGCCACCAACTCCAGTACTCTTGTCTGGAAAATCCCATTGACAATGGACGGAGGAGCCTGGTGGGCTGTAGTCCATGGGGTCTCTAAGAGTCGGACACGACTGAGCGACTTCACTTTCACTTTTCAGTTTCATGCACTGGAGAAGAAAATGGCAACCGGCTCCAGTGTTCTTGCCTGGAGAATCCCAGGGATGGAGGAGCCTGGTGGGCTGCCGTCTATGGGGTCGTACAGAGTCGAACACTACAGAAGTGACTTAGCAGCAGCAGTGGCAGCATTGTGTTCATACTAAGTCAAACAAATGGAATCAAAATGTCATAAACTTTTAGTTAGGCAAAAAAGTTCATAGGTTTTCTAAAATATATATAGTATACAATATTATTTTTATATATGTATAGAAAAGCTTTTCTACTATGCTGATAAAGGCTTGAGAAAGAATGTCAAAAAGAAAAAAAAAAGAAGAGATGGAGAAATTGAAAAACATAAACTAAATTAAATGGGAGCACTGAATATGAACTAGAAAAAGTGAGACAAACTAGGTAAAAGTAAAAGATCATCATATAGTCCAGTTGTTTTTAAACATGGCTGCTCATTAGAAATATCTGGAGCTTTGGAGAAAAAAAGCAATACATGGGCATTTGTATTTTTCAAATTTTCCAAGATAATTCTGATATGCATCTGGATTTTAAAAAGGGATTATAGGTTTTTCTATTAAATGGTAGTTTTGGTGAGATAGAATTCTATTATTTTTCTGTTGACCAATCATGATGCAATGTTATTAAATGAGTAATAGTTACATAATCACAATGGTAAAAGATGTTTGTCAGTTTTCACAATCAATAACCAGACCAAAAAAAAAGCTAATTACATTTGTAAGCCATGATGGGAACATGATTAGCCTAACAATATAAAATAGGCTAAAATATGGTTTGGGGGGTCAAGCAGAGTGTTGTGGTAAGTAGAAGTGCAGAAATATACATGTTTTCATTTCTACAGCCAAGTCTGTGTCTTTTGGTTGGTGCAGTTAATCCATTTATATTTAAGGTAATTGTTGATATATATGATCCTATTACCATTTTCTTAATTGTTTTGGGTCTGTTTCCTGTTGAAGTTCCTTTAGCATTCATTGTAAAAACGTTCAGTGGTGCTAAATTGTCTTAACTTTGGCTTGGCTGAAAAGCTTTTGATTTCTCCATCAAATAAGAAGGAGAGTCTTGCTGGGTAGAATATTCTTGGTTGTAGTTTCTTCTCTTTCATCACTTTAAATGTATCATGCCATTCCCTTCTGGTTTGTAGAGTTTCTGTTGGGAAATCAACTGATAACCTGACGAGAATTCCCTTGTATGTCATTTGTCATTTTTCCCTTGTTGTTTTTAATAATTTATCTTCGTCTTTAATTTTTGTCACTTTGATTACTCTATGTCTTGGTGTGTTCCTCTTTGGGTTTATCCTGCCTGGGACTCTGTGCTTACTGGACTTGGTTGACTGTTTCCTTTCCCATGTTAGGGAAGTTTTCGGATATTATCTCTTCAAATATTTTTTCAGGTCCTCACTCTTTCTCCTCCTCCGGAACCCCTATGATGTGAATGTAGGTGCATTTAATGTTGTCTCAGAGGTCTCTTAGGCTGTTTTCATTTTTTTGTTTGTTTTTCTCTTTGTCTATATTCTGTCCTATAGCAGTGATTTCCCAATTCTGTCCTCCAGGTCATATATCTGTTCTTCTGCCTCAGTTATTCTACTGTGGATTCTTTCTAGTTTATTATTCATCTCTTTTTGTTCTTAGTTCTTATAGGTCTTTGGTAAACATTTCTTTCATCTTTTCCATTGTTTTCCCAAGATCCTAAATCATCTTCACTATCATTATTCTGAATTGTTTTTCTGGAAGGTTGCCTATCTCCAGTTCATTTAGTTGTTTTTCTGGAGTATGATCTTGTCCCTTCATCTGGGACGTAACCTTCTGCTTTTTCATTCTGATGAACTTTCTGTAATGTGGTTTTTGTTCTAGCTGCTTTTGGATTGTGGTTCTTCTTGCTTCCTCTTTCTGCCCTCTGATGGAGGAGGCTAAGAGGCTTGTGTAGGCAGCTGGATGAGAGGGATTGATGGTGGGTAAAACTGGGTCTTGCTCTGGTGGGCAAGATCTTTCTCAGTAAAGCTTTAATCCAGTTATCTACTGATGGATGGGGATGCGCTGTTTGGTCTGAGGCAACCCAGCCCTGGGATCTGTGGGCTCTTTGGTAGGGTAACTGGGAACTCCAAGAGGGTTTACACTGAGGGGGACCTTCCAGGACTGCTGCTGCCAGTGCCCTGTCTTTGTGGTGAACCCCGGCCAACCACACCTCCACCAGAGACCCTCCAACACTAGCAGGTGGTTTTGATTCAGCCTCCTATGGGGGCTCTGCTCCTTTCCTCTGGGTTCTGGCGTGCACAAGATTATGTTTGTGCTCTCCAAGACTAAAATCTCTGTTTCCTCCAGTCTTGTGGAAGTCCTATAATCAAATCCCTCTGAACCAAAAGGGCAGATTCCCTAGGGATTCCCAGTCTCTTTGTAGGATCCCTAGCCTGGGAAGCCTGATGTGGTGTTCAGAACCTTCACAACAATGGGAGAACTTCCTTGGTATTATTGTTCTCCAGTTTGTGGGTCACCCACCCAGCAGGTTCGGGATTTGATTTTATCATCATTGTGCCCCTCCTACCATCTCACTGTAGCTTCTTCTTTGTCTTTGGATGTGGGGTATCTTTTCTTGGTGAGCTCCAGCATTCTCCTATCAATGGTTATTCAACAGCTAGCTATGATTTTGGTGCTCTCACAGGAGGTGATGAGTACACGTCCTTCTGCTCCTTTGTCTTTAACAAGAAGCCTGAAATCTTTGTTCTTTTAGGTTTTTCTTTCCTTTCATTTTTCTTACTTTTTTTTGGTTTTGTTGTTGTTGCTAATGGGTGGGAGACATATTCCTTAACTGAAGAAGTTTGGTTAGAAAAAAATTTCTCTTTATCTAAAATTGAGAATTATTTTATTTCTTTTTGTGGTCTTGTGATTCTTCATATTAAAAAGTTATTAAAATGTAATATTATCTACCTCAGTATGTGACCCTTGGCTGTTTTTCCTACCTCCTTTTCAATCTTTGCTGTAGTTGCATGCCACTTCCTAAATACAATCTGTTTTAGTTCATTATAATCCATGGTCTCCACGTACCTTTTCATTCTCATATTTTTAGAAATTATCTGCTTATCCTTGAGGACCTAACTTAGGTGTTAATTCTCTACAAATCTCTGAATTATTCTTCTCTCCATCCCTCGACAGAATTAATTCCCTCTCTTACTTATGTCACCATAGCCCTTTATAGGTGGCTCCAAAACAGCTAGCTATTCATCATATATGTGTCATAGTTATTAACAGTGGGGGCCATGTGTCACCCAGCTTTGTCTCTTCTAGGACAAGCATGGCGCGAACATTTGTTGAATTGAAATGTTCAGAACGCCATGCTTGTCATGATTGAGAAAACAACTTGCCTCATCAAATTCCTCGATCACGGTTGCCCGCACTCACTGTTGCTCTCATACCCTACTCCCACCTGTTCTACGGCGGTTGTCGCTCTCTATTAAAATGCATTTGGGAGCACTCAACAGAGGATCATTTTGAGGAGCTGGAGTGCAAGGGGACTGGCGTTTAGCCTTCACCGACATTTCATTTTGAGAGTTTGCTTTTCTTCCCACCTTTCTGCAGGACCCTAACAGGAGTATCCATACCAGCAGCAGCAGCAGCAGCAGCAGTTGTAGCAGCAGCAGCAGCAGCAGCAGTAGCAGCAGCAGCAGCAGCAGCAGCAGCAGCAGCAGCAGCAGCAGTAGCAGCAGCAGCAGCAGCAGCAGCACCAGTTTTTCCAAGCCTCACAAATTAATGAAGGAGCACAAGGAAAAACCTTCTAAAGACTCCAGAGAACATAAAAGTGCCTTCAAAGAACCTTCCAGGGATCACAACAAATCTTCCAAAGAATCCTCTAAGAAACCCAAAGAAAATAAACCACTGAAAGAAGAAAAAATCGTTCCTAAGATGGCCTTCAAGGAACCGAAACCCATGTCAAAAGAGCCAAAACCAGACAGTAATTTACTCACGATCACCAGTGGACAGCAAGATAAGAAGGCTCCTAGTAAAAGACCCCCCATTTCAGATTCTGAAGAACTCTCAGCCAAAAAAAGGAAAAAGAGTAGCTCAGAGGCTTTATTTAAAAGTTTTTCTAGCGCGCCACCACTGATACTCACTTGTTCTACTGATAAAAAACAGATAAAAGAGAAATCTCATGTCAAGATGGGAAAGGTCAAAATTGAAAGTGAGACGTCAGAGAAGAAGAAATCAACTTTACCGCCATTTGACGATATTGTGGATCCCAATGATTCCGATGTGGAAGAGAATATGTCTTCTAAGTCTGATGTGAGTAGTCTGCTTGTTTTTTCTCCTTTCCTTTGTTAGTTTTTCGATAGCTTCAGGATAAAGATGGAGGAAGAAAAATGACAGTTGCAACATAAAATGGTAGTAAGAAAGGAGACATGGCCTAGAAATGAATTTCCTTGACCAGTGAAAAGAAGGAAATGAAATCATTAAGGAATCTGCAGATGTGTAAGCTATGATTTAAGTTGTTTAAGAAAAGATATATTCCATAGTATAGTGATGGGTCATTTGAATAGCAGCGGAAAAATCTAGATGCTCATCAGAACTTTGTTGCTGTGCTTTTCAGTGACTGCAGATTTAGGAAAGTGAGAAGAATGCAATGAAACTAGAATACATCAGAAAGTAAATTTTAAAAAGAAACAAAGTATTAGGGTGCAGTTACAGTGTTGATCTTTTTGTTCAGTAGAATTATGTAGTTTGTTTACATAGATTAAAAATTGGTGATAGTATTTTTTTAGTACCTTTATTGAGGCAGAAGTTTTACAATATACTATATATTTTAAATGTGTGATTTGATACATTTTGATGTATATGTGTGTCATGAAACCAGATAATGGTATTTTGAAAATGAAATATTTAATATTTCCCCCCATAATATAACTGCCCATTTTGGAAAGGGGCAAAGTGTATAATCTTCATTACAAGGTTTGCTGATGGGTGGTATTGTCTTTTGTGTGTTCCTTAAAGAACATCTGGCCGTCTAATAATCTCCCAAAATATTATTTGATATTAAGACTTAAACTTACAATTACAGATTCCTTAGAGTTGGAAAGAAATTTCAGGTTCTCTATTCTAACCTTCTTCCAATGTAGGAGATCCTACATTTCTAGTGACAGTACTGTGAGTTTTCCTTTCTATTTCTGGAGACTGAACATTATTTACTATGAAGTTGTCTCTTCCTCACTTCCCATTTTTCTCTAACTTTGGCCGTCGGCTATTACTTATCAGTCATGATTGGTCCCACTAATCTCTTTGAGTTGTCAGTGTTTCTAGACAATGGTCAGGAAAGACATCTGGCTAAAAATCGCTGATCAGTTTAGAATACTTCTCTTTCTGTTACATAGAGAGGCTATGCTTAAGTTCCTAGCTCAAAGGCTGGCAAGGGCTAGGAGGCCTTAACAGATTCTCCATTTGCACTGGTCTGGGTAGAACGGCAGCCAGGGTTAGGACATGGCATCGGATCAAGAGACCACCTACTTCCTCCCTACTCTCTGTAGCGTACTTTGAGGTCAGGTCAAAATTTTAAATCGGATTAGGGGCAGAGTAGCATATAAAACACTGGAGATGGGATAACCTGTTCCAGTGTTTGGTAAAGGCCTTAGAGTGATCATTTGTGAAATGGAGATGAAAGCAATGGATTTCACAAGCATTTATTTTTCCTCCTTTGCTTTATTTCTCTTCTCTCAATTCGCAACTTGCTCTCAATACAGAACGTTTTTGGTATGTTTGACTTTTACTTCAAGTCACTCTGAAATGTTCATTGATGCTGTTGGGGTGTGACCAGTCTATCAAGATCGTCAAGTTCAGCGACTTTGTCTCTCTATATTCTGTCCTGTTGTAGTTCTTCTAGAACAGAGGTTTTCCAATTGTGGTTTGTGATTTACTAGTGAGCCGTGAAATCAATTTAGCATGTCACCACCAGCATTAAAAAAGGAAATAAGAATATATTGTAACTAGTATGGGTAAGTAATGGTTTGTGGCATTTTTATTTCAGCGACTGTGTATGTATTTCTTACAGTAGTAGGTCATCATCAAAATTTTGAAACGCACATTTCTTGAATATTTGCTGATTTGTGAGAAGACCGAAGAACATGAAAAAAACACTATTAAAAAATCCTTATTTATTGGGTTGCATTGAATCTTGGTTGTGGCGCTTGGGGTTCAGTAGTTGCAACTTTTGGGCTTTAGAGCACAGGCTCAGTAGTTGCCACTTGGGCTTAGTTGCCGTGCAGAATGTGGGTTTTTAGTCTCCTAACAGGGATTGTGCCTGTGTGCCCTGCATTGGAAGGCAGATCTTAACCACTAGACCACCAGGGAAGTCCCTATAAAGCACTATTGAATGGGCTTTCTACATGGAGTTATCACAGATGATCTTACTCTTTAGATAAGTCTGTGTATCCTTAGTTTTGTTTGATTCTTGCTCCTTCCCTTTCCTATGTAATTTTTAAGATATAAGTTTTCCTACATTTCATGTTCAACTTGATAAATTTATCCAAAGCAATATCCTGAAAGACCTTCTGGAATTAAGAGTTAGAGTTGTAAATCCGTTTGGTAGATAGGAAATTTTTAAGGTATAAAAATTAGACATATTAGAGCGACCTATCTAGCGATTGTTAATGGGGGTTTTTGTAGTAGTTTGCATATCATTACAAGGAAAGCCTCTAAAGACTTTTGGGTATTCAGTTAAGTTGAGGCATTCAGTTGTGTCCGATTCTTTGCAAGCCCAAGGACTGCAACATGCCAGACTTCCCTGTCCATCACCAACTCCCGGAGTTTGCTCAAACTCATGTCCATTCAGTCGGTGATGCCATCCAAACATCTCATCCTCTGTCGTCCCATTGCCCTCCTGCCTTCCATCTTTCCCAGCATCAGGGTCTTTTCCAATGAGTCAGTTCTTTGCATCAGGTGGCCAAAGTATTGAAGTTTCAGCTTTAGCATCGGTCCTTCCAGTGAATATTCAGGACTGATTCCCTTAAGGATTGACTGACTGGTTGGATCTCCTTGCAGTCCAAGGGACTCTCAAGAGTCTTCTCCAACAACCCAGTTAAAAGGATCAATTCTTCCATGCTCAGCTTTTTTTATGATCCAGCTCTCACATTCACACATGACTACTGGAAAAACCATAGCTTTAACTAGATGGACCTTTGTTGGCAAAGTAATGTCTCTGCTTTTTAATATCTGCCTAGGTTTGTCATAGCTATTTTTCCAAGGAACAAGCATCTTTTAATTTCACAGCTGCAGTCACCATCTGCAGTGATTTTGGAGCCCAAGGAAATAAAGTCAGTCACTATT
Source organism: Antilocapra americana (assembly GCA_007570785.1). Classification (NCBI taxonomy): domain Eukaryota; kingdom Metazoa; phylum Chordata; class Mammalia; order Artiodactyla; family Antilocapridae; genus Antilocapra; species Antilocapra americana. The sequence continues at coordinate 638,588 of ML663041.1, forward strand.
TCCATTGTTTCCCCACCTATTTGTCATGAAGTGATGGGACCAGATGCCATAATCCTCGTTTTTTGAAAGTTGAGTTTTAAGCCAACTTTTTCACTCTCCTCTTTCACTTTCATCAAAAGGCTCTTTAGTTCCTCTTTGCTTTCTGCCATAAGGGTGGTGTCATCTGTTGCTTGCTTCAACAGCACATTTACTAAAAATAGAGTGGTTTCATCTGCATATCTGAGGTTATTGATATTTCTCCCAGCAATATTGATTCCAGCTTGTGCTTCATCCAGCTTGGCTTTTCACATGATGTACTCTGCATATAAGTTAAATAAGTAGTGTGACAATATATAGCCTTGACATATTCCTTTCCCAATTTGGAACCAGTCCGTTGTTCCATGTCTGCTTCTAACTGTTGCTGCTTGACCTGCATACAGATTTCTCAGAAGGCAGGTTAACATGGCCTGGTATTCCCATCTCTTTAAGAATTTTCCACAGTTCATTGCGATTCACACAAAGACTTTGGCGTAGTCAGTAAAGCAGAAGTGGATGTTTTTTTGGAACTCTCTTGATTGCTTGAAATGTTCCCTTGATATGTCTAATTTTCTTGAAGAGTTCTCTAGTCTTTCCCATTCTACTGTTTCCCTCTGTTTCTATGCATTGATCACTGAGGAAGGCTTTCTTATCTCTCCTTGCTATTCTTTGGAACTCTGTGTTTAGATGGATATATCTTTCCTTTCTCCTTTGTCTTTCACTTCTTTTCTCAGCTATTTGTAAGGCCTTCTCAGACAGTCATTTTTGCCTTTTTGCATTTCTTTTTCTTGGGGATGGTTTTGATCACCTCCTCCTGTACAATGTTACGAACCTCTGTCCGTAGTTCTTCAGGCACTGTGTCTATCAGATCTAATCCCTTGAATCTGTCACTTCTGCTGTATAACTGAAGCTATTTGATTTAGGTCATACCTGAATAGTCTAGTGGTTTTCCCTAATTTCGTCAATTGAAGTCTGAGTTTTGCAATAAGGAGTTCATGATCTGACCACAGTCAGCTCCCAGTCTTGTTTTTGCTGACTGTATAGAGCTTCTCCATCCTCAGCTGCAAAGAATATAATCTGATTTCAGTATTGGCCCTCTGGTGCTGTCCATGTGTAGAGTTGTCTCTTGTGTTGTTGGAAGAGGGTGTTTGCTATGACCAGTGCGTTCTCTTGGCAAAACTCTGTTAGCCTTTGCCCTGCTTCATTTTGGGGTTATTTGGGTATAAAATCCAACAACTGTAATTTCCTTATTGGTTTTCTAGTAGTGCTTTTATTGTTGCTGCTGTTGGTTTAATATTAAAAATTAAATATACGTGGTAGAACATAAAAAAATTGACTAAAGTTGTTTCAAGTAAGCCAGGGTCCAAAAGACTTTATGTGTGCAAAGGAGGATAAAAGAGGGCTGAAATTCCCTTTCTCCACCAGTTAAGGTAGCTTGTGTTTGGCTTTTCTGCTACCTGGTGACCCTTCTGTGGTTAAGACCAAAGGAACAGGAAGCAATTGTAATGGAGAGCACTAAGCTACCCCTCGCCTCCCTTGGCAGGCAATTGATTGGATAGCTTGGGACAGACCCACCTTCAAGGACACCATTCCCATTGACCTGGTGGTGAGCCTGTCTGCATCTGAGTAAGTAGGATCAGATGACCTGATCTGTCTGAGGACCTTTCTGGCTTCATTATTTGAACATCAGTCAGATTTATGTTCATTGGTGGAGGGCCAGGTAGCAGACAGAGATCATGGACTTTGGGAACAGTAGAAGGACACAAAAAGAAATTGAACCAAGTATGAAGAATTGGGAAGGGCCAGGGGAAAAAGATTATTCACCTGGTATGTCTGTAAAGAAAGTATCTTGTCTTGGCACAGGATAGTTAGGATTAAAAGGAAGAATTTTTTAAAAGAAGCTTTTCCATAATTAAGTTAGATTTGGGTTTTATATAAAAAATAAAAATCAATGCTGTTAAGATGGATTAGGAAGCTTAGATTATTGATTCGTATGTTTCTTCATTTGATTCTCTTCATATGTTTCTTGGTTATGATTTTTATATACTTTTTAAAAATTATTTACTTATTTATTTATTTGGCTGCATTGGGTCTTAGCTGTGACACGTGAGGTCTTTTGTTGCCGAGCACGGGCTCTCCATCTGTGGCATACACTCAGAAGTTTGCAGTTTGTGGGCTTAGTCGCTCTATGGCATGGGGATCTTAGTTCCCCTACCAGAGACTGAACTCATGTCCCCTGCATTAGAAGGCGGATTCTTAGCCACTAGACCGCCAGAGAAGTCCCTGATTTTTAGATACTTTGTATGTGAGTAGAGAAAAAAGAAATGCATCCTTGGTTTATATGCCTGTATGATTTTTGAGGAACCATTTATTTGTTAATGTGCATGTGGGTAGGGAGGTAGTAATCAAGTAATTAGGAGTCTGTACTCTGGTGTCAGCCAGGCTGTTTTTGTTGTTTTTTTCATAAACTTTTTATTTTGTATTGGAGTATAGCCAATTAACAGTGTTGTGATAGTTTCAGGTAGACAGTAAAGGGGCTCAAGCCATATAGGTACATGTATCCATTCTCCCCCAAACTCCTCTCCCTTCTAGGCTGCCACATAACATTGAGCAGAGTTCCCTGTGCCATACCGTAGGTCCTTGTTGGTTATTCATTTTAAGTATAGGGGTGTGTACACATCTGTCCCAAACTCCCTAACTATCCCTCCCCACTGTTCTTCCCCTCTGGCAACTAACAGTTTGTTCTCTAAATCTGTGAGTCAGATAAGCTGTGTTTTGAATCTTAGCTCCACCAGTAGTCTTGGACAAATAATTTGACCTTCTATATTTCTAATTACCTTTTCTTTCTTTTTTATTTTTGTGAAATAGAGATATTGCCTTTACTTTTCAGGATTATTGGGAAAATAGTCAGTTTAGGTAAAGCACCTAACACACTAACCAAAAAATGTTATGAGCTATTGTTCCATGATTTGGCTTTTGGCAGTTTTTATTACGTGTAGCTTTGAAGGAGATTTTTTTTTATATTCAGAAATACTTTAGAACTCTAGTGTACTTTTTCAAGTGTGCATTAAATGTTTTAAAGGGGAAAAAGCACTTGAAATATATGTCACTTTGCCCTGGATTTTGCATTGAGGAGGTATATGGCCTTGATAGTGATGTGCACGTATAATATGGTAACTGGAAAAATACAGGACAGGGAATCTCAGTATTAAATCAAAAGTTAAGCCAAAGTTTTCCAGGATCTTTTTAGCTTTTTAATTAAATGAAATAAAGGGCTAGGGCTTACCTAGGACCGCACTGGTAGGCAGTTGGTAGATTTTTTTTTTTATTGCTATTACTATTAAAAGAAGTTGGCAAAACCAACACGATAATGTAAAGAAAATAAATAATAAAAAAAAAGAAGACATCCTAAGAAACGATTTATCTTTGGATTACTATTAATATGACTGAAAGAGTAATTTTTAAATAGGATTTGAAATTCCTGAAATGCTTCTCATTTTATAAAGAAACCTAATATTGTCACATGAGAGTCCATCAGTAATTTTCCTTTACAGATTTTGGGAGGTGGAAGGTGGGAGGGTGGGGAGGGAGGCAGAAGGACTGTTTTTATAGTGGGTGAATATTTAGCAAAGACTGAAAACATGATAAGGGCCTGTTTTTGTTGTGTATGTAAATGTAAGCATTAAGAATATTTTGCATTTAAGAACTTAGGGAATTCCATTAGAGTAAAGCTGTTCTTGGTTGAAGAATTCATCTTTTTGTAGCCATACTGGTCACTTGTGGCAAGGGATTGTTCTTACCAGTAACTGGCACTAACCAGCAGCAAGAAAGGGTAAGGATCTGAGAGTCAACTAAAAGTTTGTATCTGTTTTTCATTAACCTGTTGAAACGTTAATTTAGAATTAAAAAAATCCTTTAACTGTAGTTCCCTAGTTTTTCTTTTTCATGTAACTCTGCTTCTAAAGGTAAGTTTATTGAGTTGATGTTGTTTTGTGATATGAGGAAGTTTGGTATTCATAGCAGAAAAGGGGGAAAAAAACAGTACAATAAAATTGAAATAACCATTTATGATCAGATTCAGTTATGGCAGTAATTTCCTTATCATTGCCTTCACTTTTTTTTAATCTTGCTTTGTAGAGATTAAATTGTAATTTAAATGTACAGAAATTAAAGGTTTTCATTATGTTTCCTTGTAAATGGGCAGACTACATTTGGCAGTGTGAGAAATGAAAGTTTAATCATATCTTGATAGTTTGGCTTACCAAAGTGTTTTCTTAGATAAAATCTTGACAAAGAACAATGAAATCTCATCAGATGGAGTGGGTTTTCCCGAGGGTGGTTGGTGGTTCAGATACAGAGTAAAGGCTTCAAACCAGCTTAGCAGAAAGTTTCTTTGGAAAGAAAAAAAGGAAGGAGAAGGAAAAAGAAACCCTCCGCCCTGCACCCCCACCCCGCCCCCGCTTTTGTGGTGCCTCATTTCCTCTGGCCCCGCCCTGTCCCCTGCCCTGCTTACACTGTCTGGAGCTGGCAGTAAATGTCCTGCTGCTGAAGCACTGGCCTCAGGTTTTTATGTGGTTGTGGCAGTCACAGAAGAAGGTCTTTTTTGTGCTTTCAAAGTGGCTTTTTAATGACTTGTAATTCCAGCACATGCAAGAGCTGTAAAGTCTGTAAGGATGGTGAGTGAGCAGCTGGAGAGGCCATTCATTAAAGGGCTGCCCTGACCCTCTGGGGAGGGGGCTGCTCTCTTGTTCTGGACTCCTATTCTCTGCATATTATAACTGGAAGTAAACAGTACCTGAAGGCGTGCACTTCTCCTCTGTAGATGGAGCCCTGGGGTGGAACATCCTTTAACATCATTGGCAGGAAGGTAACTTTGTTGGATGCCAAGAGACATCACACCTGACCTGTTTCCTAACGCTTGGTTGGTTGTTGTCTGTTGTCTGTGCTCAATGTGATCAGATGCAGGAGGCGCAGCCTAGCCAACCCACTGGTCCTTTGTTCAGCCACATTCCTCACTTATTCCAAAAAGGATTTGAAACAATTAAACCAGATATATTAAAACAAAAAACTAAGAGGCTCTTTCTCTTCCTTGTTTGGGTGCTATACCATGCCCGAATGGTTTCTCAGTTTTTCAGTTAAATTATTCCTTAGAAGCCCTTAGGTAGCTAAAGGTCATAAACGGACAGGGGGCCCTATCGTTGAAGGGTTGGTTGTCATCAAGAATTGGCAGCACTCACCGTTTTCACTTATTGTATTGAATTTTCTCTCTCCCAGTAAATTTCGTGAGCCTCCTTCAAGGAAGCTGCTTTGCCTATTTGGTGCATTCTTGTTTCTTACCCTAGGGCCCATGATTTTTATGTCACTGTCCCATCTGTCATCTAGACACAAAGTCAAGGATGTGACTCAACGCGGTATTTGCACAACTAGCTTTACCCTGTCGTCAGGATGCCTGATATTTGTAGCTAGACTTGCCTCCAGTGCTTTCTATGTGCCAGTCACCCTTCTAAGTACTTCACTTGTTTTAACTCACTTAACTCTCAAAATAATGTGAAAGACTCATTATTCCCATCTTATAGATGGGGAAACTGAGGGGCACAGATTAAGAAACTTGCCCAACATCACCGTGTTTAAAGTAGAGCCAGAATTTGATCCTACTTGGTAGACAGTGCACTCAAGAGAAGTTCAGGGGTGAAGCAAATCTTACTGTTCAGGGAGTTCATATTGTGATTACAGAGATGTACTTCATGAAATTGGCATCATTGCTGTGAAAGCCTTTTGTGTTTATTTGTGTATTGGCCACTCTGCGTGGCATGGGTGATCTTAGTTCCCCAATCGGGGATCAAAACCTCTACCTCCTGCCGTGGAAGTGCAGAATCTTAACCACTGGACCACCAGGGAAGTCTCTTGTGTGTGTATGTGTTTTTCCATGAAAGCCTTTGATACCGTATTTCTTACTCCACTTATGAATCCTGTTTCTTTGACCTATCCCATTTGTTTGAGCTCTACCAACAGCCTTCAGGAGTGACAGGTTGTCTTCATGGGTGGGTTTGGCATGCACAGTCAGAACTGAGGGACGTGCAATGAAACATCCAGGTACCTTGCACTTCATCAACATATTCACTTAAAACTGACCCTCGTAGTTCTGAAGTTTAACATTATTGTAGTGCATCATCAGCCCTGGTTCCCAGCTCTCAGAAGTTTTCCCACCTTGCTTCTGTGTGAGAATTTGTTTTACAGAGCTGAGCTGTAATTTTGAGCTTTCCCAGAAGGTGCCACCAAATAATAAATACTGTCCTCCAGTTTGAAGATTCTTTTTGAATCTTCTAGTTCCATTTTGTAACTTCATGTTATAATGCCTCTAAGGTATTCAAAACATCGACTGGGCTTTCTTTGAATTAGGAGACAAGATAATGCAGTGGATTTAGGTAGAGGGTGGTTTTCTTTTGGTGTCTATGTAATTATTTAACCAAGTTTGAGAAATTGTTCTCAGTGGGTAACAATTTATGACTGTAAACTTTCAAGGCAGTGTCAAGGTCCACAAAGAAAAATTACCCCTAAGAGGCTTCTTTAGGTCACTAGAGGTGACTGCACAGTGAGATGTTCCCAGATAAAGTCAAAGATCCTTCTATTAGGTGAAAGAAAATGGAAAAGCATTTATTGAAGTGTGTGGAGACAACAGGCTTTGCCTTTGAATTCTGAAGATGTGGGGGATGGGGATGGTGGGGGCTTGGGACAGGGAGAAATTGTCAGAGTCAGTGACACAGAGAAAAGGAAATTTCCTTGCCTTGCTTGGTCATGGGAAGAAAATATATGTATTAGATCCTCAGATGTTACTTAAGTAAATAAGTAAGGTGATTACTAGATGCCCTGGTTTAGGACCTCAGTGTTTAGAATCACAGGACTGTTTTTTTGAAAATTAAATTGTTGATCCTTGCTTTATTTTCTGACTTTTCTGTTTTTGCTTTAAATATGATAAAATCATCATGTCCCTTTGAGTAACTGCAAACATTTCCTTCTAAACATGTTTGGTTTGATTACATTTGTCTTATTTAGTGACATTTGAAAATATTTGTGTGGTAGGTACTCCACATACAAACACCGTGTTAGGCGGTACTGATGGTACAACATTGAAATTTAGGCTCTGTTTTGAAGGAAGGGAGGCATGCATTAGTGGGGTTGAGGGCTAGGTGGGTAGGAGAAGGCATTCTTTTTTCTTTTTCTTTCTTTTTGGCTGCACTGGGTCTTCGTTGCTGTGTGTAGGCTTTCTCTAGCTGCAGTGAGTGGAGGCGACTGTGTAGTTGCAGTCCACGGCCTTCCCACTGTGGTGGCTTCTCTCCTTGCTGAGTGTGAGCTCGTGGGCCCCAGTGGTTGTGGCACATGGCTTAGTTGCCCCGTGGCATATGGGATCTTCCCAGGCCAAGGCTTGAACCCGGGTCCCCTGAGTTGGCAGGCAGATCCTTAACCACTGCACCACCAGGGAAGTCTGGAGAAGGCAGTTTTTGACTGGAGGAAACCACTTGAGGAGAGAAAAAACAGCTGATGACAAATGTAGAAAAGTCTGGAAATGAAGAGAGCTCTTACATATGAATCCCTGCAGTTAATTTATCAAACTGGTTTGTCAGGAGTGAAGGAAACCTTAATTGAGCTCGACTTCATGTGAGGCATGTCCTAGTCACATTTCACTCTGCAGCCTCTTGTTTATTCTGTATAATATGTGAGATGGTTTTTTTCCCCCCTTATGTTACTATGTGAAAGCAGCAGGACTAGAATTTGAATCCAGGTCTGAACCATTCCAAAGCCCATGGACCTTGTTGAGAAAGAAAGAAATTGCATCAAATTAAAACCACTGTGGACTGATTAAATCTTTTCAAGAAAAAAGTCTAATTAGCAGCATTAACTCTCCGACCTTCCGGCTCCCTCTGACCCCCTGACAGTGGTGCCACAGTTCAGTGAAAGGCGGGGAATAAGAAGTAAGATGTATTAGTCGTGTACTCACTGGAAAAGACCCTGATGCTAGGAAAGATTGAAGGCAAAGGGAGAAGGGGGCAGCAGGGAGAAGATGGTTGGATGATATCACTGACTCAATGGACATGAATTTGAGCAACCTCCAGGAAATAGTGGAGGATGGAGGAGCCTGGTGTACTACAGTCCATGGGGTCAAAAAGAGTTGGACATGGCTTAGTGACTAAACAACAACAAAGCCACAGTACTTGGTTCTTGGCTATGAATAATGGGTGCAGTGAGCTGGCTTTGATTTCCACAGTGCTGATCAACTCATGCTTTATATAATGTCCAAAGCAGTAGAACTGCAGAATATATTGAGAAGCGGTGGTTCTTTAGAGTCTATCCAAGGGTACTTACTGATGTACTGATTTACTAGCTTTTTTCTTACACTTTATACCAGAGGCTAGGACATGGCCAGTGTGATTGTGTGAGCTCCCATCTACCACATTGTATTGTCTTTAGGTTGTACTCACAATCAAAGGCTTTAGCATAGTCAATGAAGCAGAAGTAGATGTTTTTCTAGAATTCTCTTGCTTTTTCTGTGATCCAACAGATGTTGACCTCTGGTTAGTTCCTTTGCCTCTTCTAAGTCTAGCTTGTACATGTGGAAGTTCTCAGTTCACATACAGCTGAAGCCTGGCTTGAAGGATTTGGAGCATTACCTTGCCAGTGTGTGAAATGAGCACAGTTGTATGATAGTTTGAACATTCTTTGGCACTGTCTTTCTTTAGGATTGGAGTGAAAACTAACCTTTTTCAGTCCTGTGGTCACTGCTGACTTTTCCAAATTTGCTGGCATACTGAGTGAAGTACTTTAACAGCATTATCTTTTAGGATTTGAAATAGATCAGCTGGAATTCCATCACCTCCACTAGCTTTGTTCATAGTGATGCTTCCTAAGGCCCACTTGACTTCACACTCCAGGATGTCTGGTTCTAGGTGAGTGACCACATCATCATGGTTATCCAGGTCTGTAAGACCTTTTTTGTATAGTTCTTCTGGGTATTCATGCCACCTCTTCTCAATATCTTCTGCTTCTGTTAGGTCCATACCATTTCTGTCCTTTATTGTGCCCACCTTTGCGTGAAATGTTCCCTTGGTATCTCCAATTTTCTTAATGAGATCTCTGGTCTTTCCCATTATATTGTTTTCCTCTATTTCTTTGCATTGTTTACTTAAGAAGGCTTTCTTATCTCTCTTTCTATTCTCTACAACTCTGCATTTAAATGCCCTCCAGCATCAACTTGGAATCTAAAGATGAAACCTAATCAACTTTCTAGTGGTAGGCTGTAAAATGTGGATTTTAATGATAATGATGAGATTATGAATGCAAGCTTCCACTCAGGTATTAATTCATGCAAAAATTTTAAATATGTCATAGACAAAGATTTAATGTTTTTGTTTAGTAATTTACTAATAGTGTTCTATGAAGACCTGGTGTTGGTAGGTGTTCTTGTAAAGATTAAGAGGCAAAGCTGCAGTCTAAGAATTTAGTGATTTATAATCCATGGTCATCATATATTTTTAATTTCAGTACTGTTTCTAAGGTGTCACTTTCCACTTGGCCTAACCTTAGATCATATTGTGAATCAAAGCAGAGCATTGCTGAAAGTCCACCCTGGATTAAAATGTTTAGTATCTGACAGATTCTATGTGAGGTAATCCAATACATTTTCAGAGTTGTAAAGTGCTCACTCTATTTTCACATTTCCTCCTCTTTCTCATTATTCTCTGGGGTTATTTTAATTAAAGGTGAACATCAAACTTGTTGCTGATCTTTCGATGGATTATTTTATTTATTTGTTTTTTGGCCACATTGCACCCAGCATGTGGGATCTTAGTTTCCCTCCCAGGGATTGAACCCATACCCATACCCCCTACACTGGAAGAACAGAGTCTTAATCACTGGATGGCCAAGGAAATCCCATGATGGGTTATTTTAAAGTGCTAGGTTATCTGATAACCTTCGGTGAGAGTTATTCCTTACTCTTGCTTATGAAGGTTACCTTCACTGTCCAGCAACTAACTTCAGAAACATGCAACAAGTCACCTCTCTACTTTTATGTTTTTATTTTTTCATACTTAAAACAACATTTTGTTTATCTGGTTGTAGCAGGTCTTAGTTGTGGTATGTGAGATCTTTTTTAGTCACAGCATTCAAATTCTTAGTTGTGACATATGGCATCTAGTTCCCTGACCAGGAATTGAACCTGGGCCCCCTGCACTGGGAGTGCTGAGTCTTAGCCACTGACATCAGTCAGAGAAGTCCTTCCTCTCCATTTTTAAAGAAAAGCCATGCACAGTCCTCCTTGGAGTGTACAATAAGACCAGTGAGTCTCAGATCCCTCTCCCAAAACTAAGGTTTAAAGGAAGGAGGTGATGTGTTCCATGTTGCCTGTCTTTTTATCTTCATCATATTAATAGCTTTGTTGTCTCTCTTCTCTTTTTAGAAAACTCTCCAAAGTTTACTATGTGCTCTTTTAAAAATATAAGACCAAATTTGGAAACTATGGACATCTATTTTTAATACAGCATTTATTTTACCCTTTAGAAAATCCTGCATTTATAAAAGCAGGAAGACTTTGGAAATTTCCTTTTACAACTTGTCTTTTGCAGAGGGGACCTTGAGACCAGGTTTTATAACCTGCCCAAGATCAGGATGCTCTCATTGCCCCCCACAAAAGGTCCTCAGGAGCTAGGCGCCTAGTTGATGTGCCGTTGTCATGTCCAGTTGCAACAGTTTATAACCCTTCACACATCCTTCACTCCCTTTCTCAAACTCTTCTCCACTTGAACATTTTTATCTGCTTCCTAATGAGTGGTTTTACCCATTAGGCATGAGACCTCCTGGTCCTGCATCTCCCCTACGTCTCTTTGTTGAATGAATGGCCCTTATATTTTGCATCCTCAGCAGAACCTCATTGAAAAGCCTCATATCATGTCTAAGTGAGGATAGGGTGTTAGTCTTGGTAGGGTATTACGGAGATTAGTTGGTGGAAGATTTGATAGACCTGTGTCCTGGTCATCCTTGATTGTCATGGGGAAGATACCAGCCAGAGTAATCATGGCTTGGTATATTTCAGGGGAAAAGTAAATCACGATATGGACAGAACAGAAAATGGCACATTTAGATATCTGACAAATGAGAGGCCTTAATATTGGTTTAATAATAAAAACATGGAAAGAGCTTTAAAACCCTCCAGCATAAATGAAGCTTTTCTTTGGGCAAGGTGATATTCTTACCAGGTAGAGCTTGAGTTGGGTCCTACTCCCTCCTACCCTTCTGTATCTGCCTCTGTGTCCCGTTGTTCCCCTTAGTCTCTTCTACAAGAGTAGTGAAGACAGTACAGCATCTCTCACACCAAGCAGCCTCTCATGCTGCCTCCAGCTCTCCAGTTAACCCTGGTGCTCTTCATGCTATCAATCTCTTTACTTCTTTTCCTTCTGACAGACATCTCAAAAGCTCATTCCTCAACCCAGTGTGGTTTGGCTGTTAGAAACTATCCTTAAAGCTGCCACGGGTGAAGGTCACCAGTTCCTTCCAGATTCTTATGTAGAAAACATCTTCTAAGCATTGGGTTTTACCTTTCTAGCATCTTTGACTTGCTTTTCTGTTCTACTCCTTGGCCCTGTTATATCTGCCCTGACCCTTCTCACCATTCTCTGTGAGTCTCCTCCAACAACTGACCTTCCTTTACCAACCTTAATTTGCCATCCCCAGTTTCTTTTCTATTCTATAATCTCTTCCCGGACAATCACTGCTTATTTGTCTCTTTCCATTCTTAGACCCTTCTCTTTGTAACACATAGATAGATTCTGGAAGGAGATATGTGAAAGAATCTAAGACAACTAGTTAAAGTGACATTATGGGTCATTTTCAAAATATCTTTAATATCACTATTTTTAAAGAGTATGTCATTGTTTCAAAGTCTCAAATCCTATGTATGCTAAATACTAAGTTCTCTCTTTTCTTTTTGCAATCTTTTATTATGGAGAATTTCAAATATACACAAAATATGCAGAACAGTATAATAAGCCTCCCTGTTAATTCATCTCTCAGCTTCAGCAGTTATTAACAGATGACCATTCTTGTTTCAACTGTAGTATCATCTACTCTTCCCCCAGTATAATTTTTAATAAAATCCTAGATGTCATATTGATTCACTGATAGGTATTTCAGTGTGAATCTCTAAAAGATAAGAACTTTTAAAAAACAGAACTAAAATATCACTATCACATCTGAGCAAATTAATAATTCTTAATATCAAATATTTAGTCACTTGGAAAATTTGCAATAGAATCAAAATGCCATAAACTTTCTTTTTGCTGTTATAGTTTGTTTGAATGAGGACCCAAATAAGGCTCACATTTTGTAATTTTTAAAAATGTCTTTTAGGTCACTTTTAATCTATAGCTTCTCCAGGCAACATGGCATAGTACAGTCCATGGTGTCACAAAGAATTGGACAAGACTTAGTGACTGAACAACAAGTCTATAGATCCTCTCATCTCTCTTTTTTTTCTGTAAAAGTGCAAGAAAAAAAATTAACTGTTTACCTTATAAAATTTCTCAGTTTGAATTTTGCTGATAGTATCTTTATGGTGTATTTTCTGTAAATTAGGGGTATGGCCAGATTTAAGTTAGGTCTTTGGTTTTGGTTTTAGGGCAAGACTATTTCATGGACAGAGTTGTTTTCTTTCATTGGAAGGCCTATGAAGTGACATCATCTCTTTTTTTATGAGATTAGTACCCACTGATGCTTGGACCTTGGATGCATTAGTTCATTATGGGTTGTGAATCGGTGGTATTTTTATCCCACCATTCTTTCTTCATGGATAGTATCAGCCAGAACTTGCCTATCAAGAGAAACCCTTCTTCTCCTACCCTTTGTTTAACCAGCAGTTAGTTTGTATAGGGAAAGTCAAACATGGTGCCTGATTCTTTTCCTTTAAAAAAAAAAAAACAGTTTTCAAAAGAGTGGGTTTGGCTTCCTGGTATCTTTTAACAATAGCAAGCTTTTTAAGTATTGCTTTTAAGACTTCTTCAATGTGTCCTATCCACCCTCATCTTTCTTTGCTCTTTTTTATACTTAAGTGATCCTATTAGCCATCTTCAATTTCCTGATCTTCCCTTGCTATTTAATGTCCTCATGAAATGCCCTTGGTCATTTAAGAACTGATTAATACTCATCTTTTCTCTGAAACTTTTCTAAATAATTTGCCCCACTTAAATGAATCCCTCCCTCCTGTGTGCTAAACAGTTTGTCTATATTTTGATTATAGTTGTTAATGTCTCATATTAAAGTGTTTTTCTCCTGACCAGTAAGGTGTTTGGAGGGAAGATACAGATGCTTAACTCTCTGATTTCTGAGCACTTTGGACTGTGCCTGGTACTTAATTGGTGCTCAAGAAATTTTGAGTTAAAAAGTGCAAAGACTTGTTTATATATTTGTAATTGACTTCTTTTAACTGATTTATGTATTTATAGTTGCAGTGTCTTAACTGAAAATACATTTAGATGATCTGGAAATGTGAAACTTGGCTCCTCCCCTTTATGGGGGTAGAGTGGACAGGCCACAGAGAATGGGGGACTCCCTGGTAGACCAGTCTTGGCCCTCGTAGATGACCACAGTTTAGGGAATAATCAACCCTTGTATGAATAAGTTTACACAGCAGAATCCTGGGATCAGTTGGGGACCAAGCCGTCTTTGTAGCCTTTGCCTCTGTGTTGGAGGACAGAAGCTAGCCAAGGAGTATGGAGCTCTTGAAAACGCCCATGAAAAGACCCGAGATTTTTTTTTTTTGGTTAACTGATTCTATCATGAGGAGTATTAAACCACAAAAATAACAAAGGGGAGGCAAGGACCACAAATTAATCTTTTGTTGCGATAACAGAGGGATGTCAGAGTGTACAATCCCAAAACATTTGCTTCTGTATTTTGAAAAAGCAAATAGTTTTCAGAGAAATTTCAATAACAGGATGTTGAAGTGAAAGAAATTTCTGCCTCCCTGTTTCCTATAGGGACTGTGTGGAGGCATGATAACATGAAAGCTATACGACCACCTTGTTTTTGCTGTCTTTGGGATCATGAAATATGGTTATATTCTCTCTAATGTTTATATGTACTCTTGAAATGAATGGGTAAAAAACCACTTGTATAAAAGGAACTATTTTTCCCCCTTCTGTTTCCTCAGGTTGCACAATGACTGTGACAGATTAGTTTAAATTAATAATGTTAATTAGGTTGTTAAATGATTATTAAACCATCACACTTGAGTATGTGCAACTGTCCAATTAAATGCTTATTGTGTATGTGGAAGAATGAATGAAAACACACTCACAATTTAAGTTCCTAACCACAAGGGGCAAGCATTGTTAGAAAAACAAAAGAGAGAGAGTTCTACCGAACATAACATGCTGAGAGAAGCAAGACATGGGGGATTCATTTAGTTTCCCTAAAGAATTATCATCTTAGTTTTCAAATATATGTTTAATTATACTCAAATATATATTTAATTACAGTCATCAGAGACTGTTAGCCTTTCTAAGGGTGGTTCTAAGAGAGTCATCATTACACTGTAAAACTAAAATCATAACCAGTATAATTTATCACTGTGGGAGGTTGAATCTATTAAAAGAAAAAATGGACCAAACACAGCAGCCATCACTTTGGAGAAGAAAATGTTACCACATCCATCTTCTCTTATCTTAAGGAATGACATTGCCCCAGCATATGTACTTTGAAACCTTTACTAAGTTATCCTGAAACGCACACAGGTGTAACTCTTTTTATTGTGCTTCACAGATATTGTGGGGGTTTTTGTTTGTTTTTACAAATTGAAGGTTTGTGGAAAGTCTCCTTTGAGCAAGTCTATCAGCGCCATTTTTTTTCACAAACATTTGCTCACTCCATGCCTCTGTGTCTTATTGGGTAATTCTTGGAATATTTCAAACCCTTCATCAACCAAAAGATTTTGGCTCAGATGATAGAATTTTTTTTTTAAGATTTTTTTTTTGATGTGGACCATTTTTTAAAGTCTATGAATTTATTACAGTACTGCCTCTATTTTATGTCTTGCTTTTTTGAACGTGGGATATGTGGGGTCTTAGCTCCCTGACCAGGGATCGGATACATATCCACTGCATTGGAAGGCAAACCACTGGATCACCAGGGGTGTCCCAGCAATATATTTTTTAAAAATTAAAATATATACATCTTTTTAGGCATGATGCTATTGCACACTTAATAGATAGTCATTGGGAAACCAAAAAGTCTGTGGCACTAGCTTCTTTGCAATATTTATTTGTTAGAGTAGTCTGGGACAGAATCTTCAGTGTCGTCAAGATGTGTTCCCTTCTGTCTCCAGTTCTGGGCATCTCCTAAGTCAGAACTTGTGTGTTAGTGTGCCCTGAACTGCAGCCCCTCTCCCCAGCTGTTAAGTGACCCTGCATGGTCTGCACCCAGAAGCTCCCCTGATGGGCCTGCACTCTTAACAGGGCTCTCCTTTTGCCTACGAAACATCCTCGCTGTTGCTTATCGCTGGGGGTGCTTTCTTCGACTGCGCACTCCTGCTTCCACAGGTTGAATGGTTAAACTCACCAAGAAGCCAAGTAGTTGTTCTCAAACGTGTATGAGTGTTCCACTTGTAAGTGCATTAATTAGTTAAATCTTATACAAACCAGTGCCATACACAAAAGGTGATTGTTTCTGCAAAAAATGAAATTGAAACATGAAGTGAAGGTTTTACACTAAGGGAAGAAAAAAATCTTAAGCATCTAGAAGGACTTTTCCTGTTCAGTAGCTATTCAAGTCTCTGGACTCTTGCTTATAGGTAGTAATCACTGATAATGTATTGAAGGTGGTTTATTTAGCAAGGGCTTTTTCACTCAAAGTAAACTTCCTGATCCTACATCAAAAAATTGGTTAGTTAATACGTATCAATAATATATATAATCATTAACATATATACTATATGATTGTTAACATATATTATACAATATTATATAGTGTATTATAATGAATAACATATAGTAATATTTATAAGCTTTTAGTTAAAGTAAAATATTTAAGGGATGTGAGTTAATTTTTTAACTAGTTCTAGAATCTTTCAGATGTTCATCTGACAGATGTCCACTAGCCAGAAATCTTGACTGCCCTTCACCTATGATTCTGGTACTTTTTCTTTGAACCTGAGGTAAGGTGAGACTGCATCAGCATCCATGTCTTTCCTCTCCTTTCCCCTGTTACTCCGTTTTGTGAACGAGGATCTCCTTCTTATCTGACCTCTTACCTAGAGTGTTTCCCTAATTAATTTATGGGATCAGTGAGTTTGGCAGCATCTATGCCTTCCACCTTTTCCTTAAGCCTCAGTGTGCTTATGTAATGCACTCTGGATCCAGGTATCTGCTTGTGGCCATAGTTTGTCAGGCCCAGAAAGCAGGTAGTCCATATTTTGGTGAGGAAGACAGACCGTGCATTTTTATAAACCAAGTGAAAACAGTATCCTAGAAAAAGTCTTGAGAACTAGGAAAAGGCTCCAGGTCTGACAGTTATGCTAGCTTTGTGATCAGAGTCAAAATAACCTCTTTGAATCTTAATTTCATAATTTCTGAAATGTGATTAAGAGCTCCCACAATTGCATGAACCAAGTGACACATCATTGCTAGTTTGTAAATATAGTAGAACCTGAATATTTCTCAACTTGTTTCCCCCTTCCTCCTTACTTTTAATAAAAATGGAGATTCTCATAATGCCTACCTCATGGATTATTCGGAAAAGGCCATGGCAACCCACTCCAGTACTCTTGCCTGGAAAAATCCCATGGTCGGAGGAGCCTGGTAGGCTGCAGTCCATGAGGTCGCTAAGAGTCTCTCACTACTGAGCGACTTCACTTTCACGCATTGGGGAAGGAAATGGTAACCCACTCCAGTGTTCTTGCCTGGAGAATCCCAGGGCCAGGGAAGCCTGGTGGGCTGCCGTCTATGGGATCGCACAGAGTCGGACACAACTGAAGCGGCTTAGCAGCAGCAGCAGCGGCATGGATTATTAGGATTATTTGTATAAAGAACTCAGATTTTAAATTGCTGCTCAAAAGATTTTAAAGAGATGACTTTATCTAAATGCATAGCTGAAAACATGATCTATACTAAGTGTTTTATTCTTCTAATTGACACATTTTGTTTTGCTTGATGTAAAATTGCTATTGTGGATGCTTTGTTCATACGTGTTAGGTAACTGTCGCCCAGTATATTTCCTTTTGTCTCCCGATTAAGCCTGTGAATTATGAAGGTGGGGACTCTGCTTGCTCAGAAAACAAGCCCAGGTCTGTCCTGACTTCAGGGGCAGAAGATCCCAAAGTAGACTTACCAGTGGTTTTCCTTCACTGTGTTTACCTGCTGCTCGAGCTGTCACTAATTGTGATGGCTTTTTAGCAGACCTAAAACCTATAAAAATGCAGACTTGGATAGCATGTCTTAATCCATCTAAAAGCATATATTGTACCGCACAGGAAAGATTTATTTTGCCTTCATTGTGTGTGGTTGTGAACCGTGTCAGTAAGTCAAAAGAAAAGCTTTTAATTGTTACAGAGAGGATAGTTGAAAGGTGTTTAACCTAAATTTCTTTCCTGAATGCCAGATATCTTTCCAGGGAAGAAATATGCCAAACCTTTTCTGATTAGTTAATTATAGAACAGGGATCACACAGCCAAGATCAAAAGGCAACCAGGTTGTAGGTTAGATTCATGACTACATGTTCTAAAGTAGCTTTAAAAGTTACTCCATTAGTACCTTTTAAAGCTACCTATAAAATGCCACTTTACATCTGGTATCAGATCTATTAATTTGACTATTATGAATATGTAGGAATATTTTGAAAACTCCCATGGTCTTGTAAAGCCTCCAGACCGTTATTAGCAGAAAAATCTTGCCTTCTGCCAAGGCAGGGAGCCAAGGTAAGATCTTTAAGTAGATAACATTTAGCATTTGAAATAATAATAATGAAAGGGAAGCTTTCTCGCTGTTACCCATTTGAAATATCCAGTGTGGGGTTTGAGACCAAGGGAGAAGATTAAGCAGATGTCAGGCTTTTGTCGGCAGGATGCACTGATGAACTGCCTTCCCTCCAAAGTGCTATATGCCTGGCGTCCTGGGAAGGGCTCCGACTAATTCATTTGATCCATCTGTTGCTTTGTGAGACACTATGGGTTGGTTCTCCAAATACAGTATGAGCTTCACAGGTGGTGACCAATGAACTTGGGGAGATTATGGCCTTCATGACTCTTGTGGGGCCATTATTTTAGCTACCCTTCTCTCACATGAGTCACCTTGCTCTGAAATTCCTCCCCACCCGCCAACACAGTATCAGGACACAGCTTCTTTAATAGATCCATTAAAACATAAAAAGATAAAATAGGCCAGGACTTTCTGTTTTTCTCTGGAAGCTTTATTTCCCCCAAGCTTTTTTTTTTGTTTCTATTACTCTGTTCCTTATTTTTACTGTCTTATTTGAGGAAAAAGGTAAGAATACTTTCCGTGATTTTTACAAGTGTATCTTACAGCCTGTGTAAATAAAGATAGCCCTGGACAAGGTGATCTCTCAAAGATAGAGGGAGGAGAGTTACAACTCTGTCTTCTGAGTAAGGCAGTTCTCTCTCTTGCCTTGGTGGAGTTGATGTCTTCATGGAGTTGATGTCTTCTTTTGAACCCCAGATTTTCCTACCAGGATATTGAGTCAAATGATCGCCATTTAACTTCCCTCCTTACACAGCTCTACCCAACACCCCCACCACTGGTTAAGGCTTCCTGGTAAACTTGAACTGTTAATTCCCTAATCAGGACCAGGTTACCAATTGGCTCATTGTCTAGGTAGGTGGAGCCACAGTCAGATGTCTTAAAACTGCTCACCATCCTCCTGTTTTGCACAGCGAGCATCTTACTCAGTGTTCATGGGAAGAGCTTCTCTAGTCCCTCTGCCTCTTCCTGAAAACTCGATTCTGAGTCTGGAAGAGGTCCTTTCCTCTTTCTGGGGAGCCAGATCCTCTGTGTTGAGTCTCTTAGCCTGCAGCCGGTAGCCTATACAGGAATCCAGCCAGCTCCTTGTGGAGGAGTTGGTGAAAATTCTACAAAGTGTTTCAGAGTCATTTTCCTCACCTGGCTCAAAGCAGGGATGGTGGCACTGAGATTTGATTGCGATGTTGTGAAGGATAATTAAAATGGCTCTGAATCTTTTTTCATTAGATGTGAAGCTTTGCAGGAATGAAAGCTCTTATTAATCAATGATGAAATGCTTTCAAGTAAAGCATCAAATAATCAGAACCCATTTATTATATATGTTTAAAAATCGATGATGACAGTAACAAGTATTAAAATATCTCAAGTTAGGGTTATCACTTTTTTTTGTTATTCCAATTGTCTGTGGTCTTATGCCATTTTTATTAAGTGATTGGTACTTTTAAAAAGCATGATTAATTATTACATAGGGCCAATAATGACTCCCCCCCGCCTCAGTTAGCGCTACTTTTGACAGGCAATTAAGCATAGTTATGCCAGGCATAGCTTTTGGGATAAAGAAAGAAGGCATTGGACTTCTCTGCTGGTCCAGTGGCTAAGACTCTGTGCTCCTAGTGCAGGGGGCCTGGGTTCAATCCCTGGGCAGGGAACTAGATCCACATGCTGCAACTAAAGATCCCATGTGTTGCAACTAAGACCTGGTACAGCCAAATAAATAAACATTTAAAAAACAAAAAGAGGCATTGCACATTTACAACTTTCAGACATTGGCCTTTTCTTATCAAATAACCCAAACCATCACTGAATAATTTTGAAATTGATGGGAAATCTTTACAGCAAGTCCACTGAAGGTAATATAATACGCTACTGTTAAAGAAAGGGTTACAGTGAGTAGCAGTAGTATTTAGCCTTGGAAGTGCAACAGTCAACAAACAGTGATAAAGTAAGTATGATCTCCTATGAGTAGACCTCACAATTCCTTCTATTCTAGAAACTGAATTGGTAAGTCCTATATTATTTCCTAATAAAACTCTAGAATTGAATTTGAAATATGTAGTCAAGGAGCATTTGCAAAAGACTGTGGCCGTCACTAGGTTCTAATAGCTTATTGTACTTAAGGAATCTAATATTCTAATTATAAGGTTGACTGGGGAATACAGTGACTCATCAGTCTTTTAATGATACATTAAGATCGGGTGGAGGAGATATGAAAGCTGCATGGTTCTTGAGACAGGTGGATTTGTACCTCCTAAACAGTGCACTTAAAAAAAATCTATGCCAGCCTGTCAAGAGATGCCCTGTGGAGAATCTCTTGCAGAGCTTTGCATTTTTGCTGTCCTGTTTGTTATTTTTATAGTGAGTTTCCTAAAAATATGGAAAGTATGCTCACCAGTGACCTCAAAATGGGAAGGATCATATATTCCATATTATTTGAGAATTACGATTTGAAAGTCTTATCAAATAGAAATGCTGGGCTAAACCCAAGAAAGTGAAATTTACCAGAGATAAATGAAAGCTCCTTCATTTAAAAGCAAGTAATTGTTTTGATTAGTGACGTCTAAGGGACATTGACCTTAGAGAGTTTTTAAGGTGGGGAGGGGTGGGATGATGATCTTGGTTACAGTGGTTCACCAGTGCTCTGTGAGCGTATTTAATCTGAGACTGTATTCATAGAAACATCGCATGTCAGTCATGGAAAATTACAGCTCCATTACCTGCTGCCCCCATCAGACCACATCTGGGTCATGTGTTTCGTACCACATTTTAAAGATGCTGACAAAGTAGAAATAGAATTCTTAGAGCAATTTGTGAACTTTGATGGGTCTAGGAACTACCAGTCATGGTTTAAGGAAGCAAGACTGGGAAAAGAGACATAATAATTCCCTTTATTTTTTGAAATAGTATTCTTGGAAGTAACTCAGTGCTCTGATCAACAGGATTTGGCTTCTTGACAACTCAGGGAGCTGAGGTAGGATAAAGAGAAGCCCAAGATGAGCAAGTTGTATGGTATTTATCCAGGGAGGGTCTCTCTTATCCACCCAGTGTGCTGATTTTTGTGCCACCATTGATAGGCCCCTTCTTACTCCCTCTATTGAATTCCATATAGTTTTGTCTTTTTCTTTAGTTGTTTTCAGTCTTTAAGCTTCTGTAGCACTTGGGCTGTAGTGCAATAAGATGGAAGAAATATGAGTAGATATATACTAAAACCTTAACTTTCCCAAACTTGCATAATTTCTAGCTATTCATTAGACATTTGTCACATCCTTGGCTTCCTTCAATTAACTTCAACGTTAGAAAGTGACATTTGGTAGTGACATTTTTGCCCTACCTTATTTGTAGAAAAAATAGTGTAGCTCATAGAAATAATGCTTAGATGCAACAGCATGAGATTAAATTTAAAAGAGGTAGATACAGAAAGTGGGTCAGGAGACAGATAGGCCCAGGGTCTTTTTCACAGGCTGGAATATTTCCTAATGAAAATGTTAAATAAATAGATAGATGGATGGGTATATGTATGCATGTACTTAGTCATTCAGTCATTTCCAACTCTTTGTGACCCTTTGGACTATAGCCCACCAGGCTTCTCTGTCCATGGTATTTTCTCGGGCAAGAATACTAGAGTGTGTTGTCATTTCCTCCTCCAGGGGATCTTCCCGGCTCAGGGACTGAACTTACATCTCCTGTGTCTCTGCATTACAGGTGGGTTCTTCAGCCACTGAGCCATCAGGGAAGCCCAGATGGATGGGTAGATGGGATGAAACAATTATTCCATGTGTCTCAGGCTGTTCTTTGATTCTCCTAGGCTGCCCTCAAATCTAGCTTGGATGTCTTTGGTTCCATGCCTTATTGTAACAATTTCCTCCTACTACCTGCAAAATAAATGTGAGGAAAATCAACAGAATTCCTCCCATGTGAAGTCACTCTTATTTACCACTTATATTTGTCCATTCTGCAGGGACCCATTCTGCTTCCTTTATCCCATCTTTCTCCTTTTGCTAGAAATGAGCTAGTACATTCTATGTGAAGCTGCTGCTGCTAAGTCGCCTCAGTCGTGTACGACTCTGTGCGACCCCATAGACGGCAGCCCACCAGGCTCCCCCGTCCCTGGGACTCTCCAGGCAAGAACACTGAAATGGGTTGCTATTTCCTTCTCCAATGCATGAAAGTGAAAAGTGAAAGTGAAGTCGCTCAGTCGTGTCTGACTCTTCGAGACCCCATGGACTGCAGCCCACCAGGCTCCTCCGTCCAGGGGATTTTCCAGGCAAGAGTACTGGAGTGGGGTGCCATTGCCTTCTCCTCTATTGTGAAGGCAACCAGTCATCTAGATGTGGTTTTATTTTCTTAGAATGATTGACTAATATCAGTTGGTTTGCCTTTTACAAAATCTTCTGTCCAATGCCCTAGAAGAGTTGCTGGGAGCCCACAAGCAATCCAGCATCAACACTGTAGTAGCAAACTATAATCATTATAGGGGAACTATTCTGCACCTTGACCTGTGGTGTCTACATGGGTGTATACCCATGTAAGAATTAATTGAACTATATATCCAGATTTGTGCATTTTAAGTTAAACCTCAGTTGAACCTATGAAATATCTAATTTGTCCTGCCATTATAGGAAGGAAATGATTTTTCTGACTGTTGATCTGTACTTCTAGCTTTGATTTTAAATGTTGAAATAAAAGCAGCCAATTTGTTAGAGTTCTTTGTAAAAGTGAAGCAAAAGGCAGTTTTATGTTGAATCAAAAGCTAGACTGAAAGCCTGTGGGTCAGGAATCATATCTGGATTGTCCAGCACTATTTTCCCAGGGTGCTAATACATTGCCAGACACACATATAATAACATATAAGGCATATAAGAGCAAGTCAGTAAAAGACAGCTTTTGACATACAAAATTTTCTGATATGCTTTACACAGAGGAATTAATTTATGATTACTTTGTGATTGGTGCTTTCATCTGATTTTTATCTGATTTTCATTTTTGTCTGTATACTTACATCTCTATTTTCACTTTACCTTAATGCTGCTTTTTCTTTGTCAGTGAGTATATCTTTGTGTAATAAGGTTTACGTTTTATTTTCAAAGCCCTGCCTATATTTACCATCTTGGAGAAAAATTAATATCCCACTTTTCAGTTTTCTGTTTAAACTTAACCACCTTTTATCTCAAAATATCTCAACATATTTTTCTAATTTATATCCTTCTTAATGTAACACTATGAAATCTACTATTATTTTCTTTGGCTAATATTTTACATTTTATCTGTAGTTCATTTGAAGCTTTACTGCCAAATTCACCATTAAAGTCTCTTGGTTGAGTCTCATAACATTCCCATTTTAAAAACTGCCATAATAATCTGATGTACTAAATATCCCCAAAGTATACATAACTTGATTATGTTTTAATCTTTAAAAACATAGGGTTTGAATCAAATTGCCTTACTGGACAGAATAAGAAAAAGGGAAAAATTGAATGAACAAGTATCAGTATATATTCATTATAGTTTTTTCCAAACAACTTTAATGAGATAAAATTCCCATACCTGTAATTCATCCATTTAAAGTATACAATTCACTGGTTTTTAGTATATTCAAAGTTGTGCAAACATTGCCATAGTTAATTTAAAAACATTTTTATTGTCCCCCCCTCCAAATAAACATTTTAACCTTTAGTTATCAGCTTCCAATTCCTTCATCTCCCCCAGCCCTAATGCATCTACTTCCTGTCTTTATAGGTTTGTCTCTTCTGGACAATTCATGGCAATGGGACCATAGTGATATATGGTCTTTTGTAATTGGCTTCTTTCACTTAGAATGATATTTTCAAGGCTCACTGTTCTGTAGTATGTAGCAGAACTTCATTTGTTATGGCTGAATAATATGCCATTGCATGTCTATTCAACATTTGGCTTATCTGTTCATCAGTTGGTAAGAGATTTTGATTGATTTCCTCTTTTGGCTACTGTGAATACTGCTATTTTTACATAATGAGTTACTGATGAAATACTATGTTCTGATCTGACAACAGCATTCAGAATCCCTGACATTCTTATTGGCATAACTTTTCTATGTCTTCTTTCCTCTGAGCATCTTGAGAAAATTTGGAGAATTTTGGTAATTGTTCAGGGAGATGGGTTGTTTTTCTCCCCATGGAATGTCCTTCTGGGTCAGTCATTTAGGTAACCTCAGGACAATATGCCCCCACCCACAGCTTTATTATTTGTAGTTGCATATATAGTTATGCAATTATTTACAAAAACATGGGCATTTTAGAACTTGGCAGTTTGTTTTTGACAATTACTTTTTTGTTCTTTAATAGGAGATTCTTTGGTGGGGGGTGGAAATAGTTTTTGTTTCTTTTTTTAAGATAAATTTTACCATTGTCTTCATCAACCTTTGGTTTTTCTTATTAGTTGATCAATTTTATTATTTTTGAGAACAAATAAGTATTCAAAAGAAACAATCAAGTACAAGTTTTTCTCCTCATCCAGTCCTTGACCTGCTTGCTTTGTTCTGAGATTTATACAGCAATCAGTGTGGTGAAAGATTCTACTGTGGTAAGTTTCTTCTAGGTAAGAATCAAAACACTGATATTCTAAATGTTAATTTGAACTTAAAGCACAAATGTTTATTTGATTAGATATTATTGGGGTGATTGTGATGTTACAAACTCCCCCAACCCCCACCATGAGCCTGTCTTATATTTCTGTTTACAGAAATTGACCCTGCAGATACCTAAAACTTGTTGTTCAGTAGCTAAATTTTGTCCAACTGTTTGCAGCCCCATGGACTGCAGCATACCAGGCTTCCCTGTCCATCACTATCTCCTAGAGTTGGCTCAAACTCAAGTCCATTTAGTCAGTGATGTTATCTACCCATCTCATCCTCTGTTGCCCTCTTATGCCTTCAGTATTTCCCAGCATCAGGGTCTTTCCCAGTGAGTCAGCTTTTTGCATCAGGTGGCCAAAGTATTGGAGCTTCAACTTCAGCATCAGCTTTGCCAGTGAATAGTCAAAGTTGATTTCTTTTAGGATTGACTGGTTTAATCTCATTGCAGTCCAAGGGATTCTCAAGAGTCTTCTCCAGCACCACAACTTATCCACTTTAAATACTTTTGAACTTTTAAAACGGTTCATGAATTGCACTTAATAAATGAGTAACCATTGGAAAGCTTTCCTGTAGGTGTTTGCAGTGACTTTGGAATCCTAAGTTTGTAACTTTTTTCCAGCTGCATTTCCAAGGTTCTGCTTTGTTAGAGGAATTGCTGTTTATCTGGCAAAGAGTAATTTATTTAATTGATGAGATTTTTATTTGTATGCAATCACCAATATGTGTGCATACATGCTAAGTCACTTCACTTGTATCCAACTCTTTGTGACCCTGTGGACTGTAGCCCACCAGGCTCCTCTGTCCATGGGATTTTCCAGGTGAGAATACTGGAGTGGGTTGCCATTTCCTTCTCCAGGGGAGCGTCCCAACTCAGGGATTGAACCTGAAACTTTTATGTCTCCTGCATTGGCAGGCAGATTCTTTACCACTGAGCCACCTGGGAAGTCCAGTCAATAATATAATTAGGTTGAAAACCCACTTTTCAGCATAATAAAAATAATTATGTCTTTGTAGTAACTGTTAGAAACTTGGACGACACAATCAGAACACTGCTCTTTTATGGGATAAAATTTAGTTGCCAGAGGAGAGTGTCTTAAAGGAGTTGTAAGCCACATAGCTAGTGACTGAGATCATTAAGCTGCTGCTTTGTTTTTTTTCAAAATAAAACCACAATGTATGTTGTGTATATAAACAGAAATGGAGCAGGAGAAATAATATGGTTAATTAAATCAGAGAAATTTGGTTTAACCCACTGTAAGGATGAAGTTATGCTGAGTACTTGTAGGTTAGAGATCAGCAAGCTATATTTCTTGAACCAAATCTGGCATGCTGCTTGTTTTTGTAAATAAAGTTTTCTTGGCACACAGCCATGTTCATTTGTTTATGTCTTGTCTATGGCTGCTTTCATGCTCCAAGGCCAAACTTGAGTAGTTCTGACCAAGAATGTATAGAAGTGAAGTCTAAAACTTTACTGTTGGACTCTTTCAGGGAAAAGGTTATCAACCTTTTCTATAAAGAATGCTAAGATGTACTTTATAGCTTCACCCTCCTTTCCTGGTAGCTCAGTTGGTAAAGAATCCACCTACAATGCAGGAGACCCCAGTTCGATTCCTGAGTCAGGAAGATCCACTGGAGAAGGGATATGCTACCCAGCATTCTTGGGCTTCCCTGGTGGCTCAGCTGTTAAAGAATCCACCTGCAATGCAGCAGACCTGGGTTCAGTCCCGGGATTGGGAAGATCACCTGGAGAAGGGAACAGCTACCCACTCCAGTATTCTGGCCTGGAGAATTCCATGGACTGTATAGTCCAAGGGTTTGCAAAGAGTCAAACACGACTGAGCAACTTTCACTTACAGCCTCACCCTCATCCTTATGTAGCAGTTAGTATCAATATTCAGATAACTCATACACAAAGCAAAATGTAGAACAGCAGAATTAATCAGTGATGAAAAGGGTATAAAAGGCATCTTCCCTGAGAAGCAGAATTTGTATGTAGATGAATAATGGATATCAGAGAAAAACAGCCATAGTTAGACTATAATTCATTATCTAGGTTCAGTTCAGAACAGTGTGGAGTTTTACACACACACACACACAATCTATCCAGAAAATAACATGGCTATCACCATTGGAGCAGATTGGCTAATACTAATAGCCCTAAAAGGTAGTTGGCATTCCTTACCGGGAATTCTCTGAGGTCTGGAATAGTCAGTGCAGTCATGTATTCCTTGGGCTGTATCATTCCAGCACATCTTTAACATAGAAGCTTGGAGCATCTGTGGAATGGGGTCCTGTCACCTCCAGTGATGCCTGTGGCAGCTGAAAGCTTCTATTAATAGGCTTTGTCCACTCCTGCAAGGTTATTTGTCCAGCTTTTGGGCCTCCAAACAAATCTTGATGACAGAAACCAGACTAGTTCTTTCTTGGTGTTTCTTTAGCGAAGCTATAGCCAAGAAAAAGAAAACCCCCAATTTCAGAGGCTAACTTGTCAGACTTTGGGTTTATAGGCTTCTAAGGGAGTAGTAGTCTTGGGACTCCTGAGAGTTGTTTGAATGATCCTTCTCCCTACGCTGTTACATACTGTGCCTTGGAAGCTATTCTGTAAACATTGTTTTGTGTTACTTTAAGCTCAGAACAAGCTTTCTCTAAATGTAAACTGATTCATAATACCACTCTTGTATCCACCAGTTCTAACTGGAAACCCTTTCTCACTTCAGATAACATTATGTATGAAGTCTCACAAAATGCTTTCTGGACACTGTTTACCAAATGGCATGCATCTGTCCTCATTCTGTGTGTGGAATACAGACGTGGCAGTGCCAACTGGAAATGGGAATTTGATTTCAGTCTAAGAGACTGTGGTGGATTCAGCCCAGAACGAAAGTGGTGTGAAGTGATAGGCTGAAATAAATACTAAAGGGAAAGATTGAATGCAAATAGTGCAGAAGGAAGAGATTCTTGTTTTTTCCAAAATACATCTTTGCATAAATACCAGAGAGAGCCCATTGAAATGGATCTTGTCAGACCAAAGGTGTCATTTCATGGAGATCTCAGAATTAGAACTTTATTAACATGAAATGCCCTGCCAATTCTTGGTGCATGAGGCTATGAAACGCCTGTAGCTGGCTTGTAAAGAAAATATTAGTCTAGAGAAGTGGTTCTCAAACTAAATGACTTTCCTTCTCCTACCCTGTGACATTTGGCAATGTTTGGAGGCTTTTTAAAGAATATATTGATTATAACTTTAAAAATTATTTTATTGAAGTATAGTTGATTTACAGCATTTCAGGCATACAGCAAAGTGATGCAGTTTTATATATATATATATATATATATATATATACACACACACACACACATTGAACATATGTATGTATATATGTATACACATATCTAGTCTTTTACAGGTTCTTTTTCCATTATAGGTTATTACAGGATATTGAATATAGTTCCCTGCGCTGTACAGAAGGTCTTTCCTGTTTGGAGGCATTTTTGTCATCACCTGGGTGTGGGGCAGGGGATGGGGAAGGAGCAATGCTAATAGCATCTAGTGGGTAGAAGCCAGAGATGCTTCTGAATCTTCTTCAGTGCACAGGCCAGCCCTCACAACAAAGGACTTTTGAGTTTTACATAACAATCAAACGTTGAAAAACTCTGGATAGTTGGAAGAAATGTTTAGCTGAGATTTCTGCTTATTGGGACAAATTATTAAACCTTTCTAAAATCCTTTTGGGCATGAAAAGGGAGTATTTCTTACTGCTTTAAGGTAGTTCCAGTTGAGCCAAAGGAATACATTTTGTCTTTTTTTTTTGGATGTTTTCAGTATAGTTATGTAAAAAACTTTGAAAGCTACAAGCTAGTTTTATAGAGAAAAAAATTAGACACAACCTGATTCCATCACTCATTTGTATATTTCTTTCAAGATTGGAAATATCAAGAAAGAGAATGGTTTCTCTATCAGAATATTCTCTTTAGAGAAAGAAAAAATAGTGGAATTTTTTCTAGGCTTTCATCCTGCTTATATTATCTTTTCCTAGCCCCTTCTGTTTTAAATAACACCACAGTCACACACAGTTTAGGTTCAGTAAATCAGAAAGTGATTATTTACACTATAAATACTTTTGTAGAATTCCCAACATCAGGAATTCTTATTGGTATTTGAGAGACAAATTTTATGAGATATCTTAGTATTTTTAGTGTGTATATGTTCATCATAACTTAGAAGTTTTTATTTAGTACCTTTATTTATGTTTGGTCTTGTTAATAAGTCAAAGTATTTTGTAACTTTTCAGTCTGAACCTAGGGGTAACATTTTACATTTTGGATGAATTTTCAGTTGTTTGTAAGATGTAGAAAACCACAGAAGAGGAAAAGACCAGATATCCTAGACCACACAATAGTATCCCTGAACTTCAAAAGTCCCAGGAGGGTGCAGCTGGGGAGTGCTATATTTTCTGTACTCTTGGTAAGCTAAATTTGGTTTGGCAGAGAATTTTTAGGAGTAGATAAGGCTCTGTGAGTAAAACTTTGCAGTTTTAGCCAAAGAAAACAGACTGTAGATTTGATGACTCCGTTTGATTTATTAGTGCCATATGCAAGGCCTTTTGATCTTCAGGATTCAGTAAACCAAGGAATTGATAGTTATCAGAACTCCATCACATGGGAATAAATCTTAATTTGCCTGTAGTGTTGATACTAATATAATTATCTGACACCTGCATCCTATTGATGATAACTGTGTTAGGTTATATTACATTTTAATGATAGATACAGATGAATATTAAAAACAAGTTTTTGGATAGTATTAACATTGGAAATAATCTTATTTCTCAAGTACATCAAATTTGCTTACTTGAATATATAACAAAATCTCTTAACAAGAAGTGCAAAAACTGCATGTAGTAAGTGTGGTTTTTAAAGAAAAAAAGGGAAATAACTTGACATTGATGTTACCACATAAGCAGATGTTATATAATAAAGAATACTTACAATCTTAATTTGTCAGACACTATAAAGGAGTTTCAATTTAAGTTTGAGGTTTCACCTCACTTCTGAATTCCTTGCTAATACTTTTACAAAGTAATAGATCACAGAACAAATATTTCTGCCATTAAACCGTCAGAATCCATCTGGTTTTGTCTTTTTAATACTAAGACAAATTAACCTATGACAGAAGTGTGTACATCTGTAAAATTGAGATGAAATATCAAGAACATATCATGATATTTATTTCCTTTAAATTGATCTTTTATTGATACTCTTGGGGTCCTCCATTTTTCTGTAGGAGGATAAACTTCTGGATCTCAGTCAGTGAGATGCCCTAAATGAGTTTCACTTTCATTTTCTGCAAATTCTTAATTATTACTTGATCAATAAGTTACTTGACCAGTAATTATTACTTTCTGGTAGATGATTTATATTTAGATTAATGGCCATGCTTTCATTCTCATCTTTGTTCTATGGAAGTCCTTTCTAGGATGTCTTTTTTATACTAGGCATTTAATGAGGCATTTGGCCAGCTAGCTCCCTGCTCTAAGAGAAGTTTGAGGGAAAATAAATTTGGGGTCAGTTGAAGGAGGCTGCCTTATTTCTCAAAGTGTCCAATATATCTCAGGGAAGATTGTCATAGGGTGAGAGGTGGACAAGCCAAATGACATGATTTTTCTCATATCAGACTTTCACGGTTCTTCTTAGTGATAGTAGTAATTATTTAGTCGTATGTGTGTGCACGCTAAGTCCCTTCAGTCATGTCTGACTCTGCGACCCTGTGGACTATATAGCCCTCTGTCCATGGGTTCTCCAGGCAAGAATACTAGAGTGGGTTCCATGCCCTCCACCAGGGGATCTTCCCTACCCAGGGATCAAACCTGTGTCTCTTATACCTCCTGCATTGGCAGGTGGGTTCATTACCACTAGCACCACCTGAGAAGCCCCGTTTACCCCAAGCTCTGTCCTAAATGCTTTGCTTGCATTTACTACATTCTCTTGCTATCTATATGAACTAGTACTGTTATTAATTCAATTTCCTCACTTAGAGATGAAGAAGCTGAGACCTGGAGAAAGCATATGAATTGGCTTAGGTAACACAGCAAGAAAGTGGTGGAATTGGAATTCAAACCAGATCTGATTTTC
Organism: Antilocapra americana; assembly: GCA_007570785.1. Lineage (NCBI taxonomy): Eukaryota > Metazoa > Chordata > Mammalia > Artiodactyla > Antilocapridae > Antilocapra > Antilocapra americana. The sequence continues at coordinate 669,356 of ML663041.1, forward strand.
CAGAACCTGAGCCCCAAATCGCTTTATTATCCTACCCTTTTCACCTTCACACTCATATTAGTCTTGAGTTTTTGGAGTATTTGACATTAGATCTAATTGCAAAATCGTTTGCCATTTCTTCTAACTTGTTCCTCTATTACAGAGTATTTGACTTTTTGCATCTCATTTATTAACTCATCTTAATATTTATGAATCTGTGCTGAGCTTAGTTGCTCAGTTATGTCTGACTTTGTGACCCCATAGACTATAGCCTACTAGGCTCCTCTATACATGGGGATTCTCCAAGCAAGAACACTGGAGTGGGTTTCCATACCCTCCTCCAGGGGATCTTCCCAACCCAGGGCTCAAACCCAGGTCTCCCATGTTGTAGGCAGATTCTTTACCATCTGAGCCACCAGGGAAGTCCATGAATACTGAAGTCGGTAGCCTATGCCTTCATACTCCACGGAATTCTGGCAGGATACCGGAGTGGGCAGCCGTTCCCTTCTCCAGGTGATCTTCCCAAACCAGGGATCGAACCCAGGTCTCTTGCATTGCAGGTGGATTCTTTACCAGCTGAGCCAGCAGGGAATACTGGAGTGGGTAGCCTGTCCCTTCTCCAGAGGATCTTTCCAACTCAGGAATCGAACTGGGTCTCCTGCATTGCAGGCGGATTCTTTACCAGTTGAGCTACTAGGGAATCCCTTTATGAATCTAACACACCTTAATATTTATGAATCTCAGTATATGTGCATATACACAACACAGTGTAATATGAACCTATATAGCACAAGAGTGTTATAGCTGTAGTTCCTGGCTGCTTCCAAATAGTGCCCTCTGTGTTTTGTTTTTTTTTCCTTTATATACTGGAGAATGTTATTGGAACCCCAGTAAAGAATAGGAGCTTAAAGTTCATGTTCAGTATCTCTACCTTTGAACTCTGCTACTCTTTATTTGCACAAGCAAATGTGATCCTCTGTAGTGACTTTGCCCTGTTTACAGAATAGGAGTGTGTGCTATTACTGATAGGATGGGCAGGTCCTACAGTTAAAATACTCCTAAGACAAATAGATCCTGGAGCCTTCCCATGGCCATTTCTTGACTATGTACTTCATAACACTCTGCAGGTTAGACAGAGCAGACAGTTTACTCAAGTGACTTAAGTTGATAAGTCAGACTTCCTTTGGAGATGTCCTGGAAAACTCAAGCAATGTGATTCCAGATCCGGGTAGACTAGGAGAGATTGTTCAGTGTTTGACACCTGACCTCTCCAGCAGAAAGTATGCTTACCACACATACGGCTGTATCGGATGGAAGAAGCCCGTTTCTAAAACAGCTCGGGGTGGATGTTTGCTTCTGATTAGCCTGTGTGTGTGTGTTGGATGAGTGAGCAATTGGGAAGTCATGACCATGTGTTTGCTGTCATTTAAACTGCCAATCTAATCTAAATATACATGTGGGTGCCTAAGGAGACTTCTTTCTTTTCAAGAGGATCATTCTTAACAGCTCTCAAGTCCTTGCCGCCACACATGAACTTTGGGGCACTTCTGTTTTCCTGAGGGCTACTCTGTTTTCTTTTAAAAGAGGTGAGGGTGATTTCTTTGTTTGCTGTATTTCTGATTTTTAAAGGCCATCGGTATGTTAGGTTTATTTACCATGAGCAGTAACTTCATAGGAAAGATAGCTTCTAGGATGTTCTACAAGGTAATGAAAGAAAGGGTGAGGGAGTGAGGGTGGTGAAATGAGAAAAAGACCTACAGGTTTTGGTTTATAGAATTTCAGTTTCAGATCACTGATTTGCATCTAGCATGCTATAATCTAAGAAAAATTAGATTAAAAAATCAAAGTATTTATAAAATGAGGTATAATTTTTATGATAACTCATTTTATAGTGGAGCTCTCATGTGATTTAAGGTAGGAATAATAAAAGATGCCCTTCTCCTATGCCTTTGAAGTATTTACAGGTATTTTATCTACCCAGGAATTATTAAAATGCATATTAAAGAAATTGAAGTTTTTCTATTCATGGCTAATGTATTATTTTTTTAGAGAAGCTATTAGACATAAATATCTTACTAATCTGTAATGAATATTTTCCTTTAGAAAAGAATAATACTGTTCTTCCTTTTTTTATAATTATATAGTTTATCATATTTTACAAAGCCATGCACACAGTGTTTTTCTTTTCCCATTCACATATTTTTAGATGTAAAAGCAAGCCACATATTATGTTTAACTTATGGAAAAAAATAACAGGACACTCCATGTCATGTAACAACTAGAGTATTTGATACAGATTAGCTGTCATTTAGTTGCACATTAAAATGCTGTTTTCTTAATATTGTTTTGATAATCCTAGATATACTAACTTATTTTCTTAACATTTATGAGTATGTAAATTCTTATACAAGTATTTAATTTTTACCTTCTCTAACAGTCATACTGTAGGACACTTTGAATAGAATTAGGCTTAATTCTATTATTATATGTGACAAATATAAACTAAGAGAAGTAACAAAATTTAAAGAACATAGCACTCATTCAGACTTAGGCAAAATTTCTTATAGAAATAGAGTTATATTCTTTTATATTTGGAATGTCAGAAAGTAGGCACATTCATTGGCAGAAATAAATTTCTTGGAACCATATTCAAGAAGAATTTACCATATGGGTCTCTATAAATTAAAATGCAGTCACTCAATGTCCAAATAGTTAATGTTATATATAAATGGGCAAAGTAATTTCATGTAAATACTAAGCTCAATAAGTTAAAACTGTTTTTCTGACAGGGTGGAACATATTGTTTTTACCCAGACATGGAAATATCTAAAAACTTAAGAAAAAAAAAATTTTAATGTTTCATTCCAGCATAATTTCAGAGAAAACAGAAGCTGAACATAATAATCCCTTTCATTCCAGGAAGAGTCATATTTGGTAAATTGTGTTGTGGAGCAGTAAGTGGAGTTTTACTGCTCCTCAAAGCTAGTTTCCCTCTCCCCCTTTCCCACTCCCTTCCCACCCCATTTCTTAGCACACACTTAAGAAATTGTGCATGTGCTCAATTCATCTAGAAGTTTATGAGAGTAATAATATCAGTATTTTTAGTTTTCTTTCAGATTTTTCGTTTATAAAAATACACTGCTTTCCAGAGTAATTTGACTTTAAAGCTTCTAGCAGCCAGCTGGTAGAGGACATAATCTATTACACATTTCACATTGTTCATAAGATAAAAACCAAGCTCTTAGGAGATGTTTTAAGTAAAATGCGATTAAGTCAAAAGAAGCGTCTGTGTTTTCTACTTGCTTTTCAGCACTTGGCTTTTTTTCAAGTGTAGTGGATAAAAAGGTAGTAAGTAACCTTTATTGTCTAGGGAGAAGTTTGAGTACTATATTGTGAACTAAATGTGCCGAAGTTTTAAAATATAATGTATATATTTGGAACATCCGTGCATGGTTGTATATAGTAAGGTTTATAGAATTTGTCACTCTATAAATACTGTATGTATAGTAAAGTTTGTAGCTTTTCCTGAATAATGATTCTACAAGTTTCATGAAGATTAAAAATAGATTTAGGTCTTTAAATCATCTTCGAGATATTGAAATTGAATGAGTTTCTGAAAATCAATTCACAAATGGTTCAAAACTGTCCTCTAAGAATGCTGTAAATCATTTGTGCTGTTGCTCTAATTGAACAGCGTGGATCTGAACCCTCGTTAACTTGTCTGTAAGGAAGAAAAAATTGAGGAGAGCAAGGAAGAGGCTGAGGAGAAGACCTTTAGCCAGTACTGTCCGGAGCTGCCATTGTCGAAGGACATCCTTTGAGCTAATTTCAGTCCCATAAAAAAAAAAAAATCTATTTAGTGATTAGTAACTAGTGGAAACTAGCAGAAAGCCCAAGTGAATAAAGGCCATAAATACTGAAGTCCTTGGGATAACAGCCTGTAAAACTGTCAGAAAGCATTGCTTAAGTGACAAAAGATAGCCCAAAGTAACAAGAAGTGTTAGCTCACTAGGCAATACTCCATATTCATGGACAGAAGACATAATTTAGTTTTCTTCAAAAAATAGGGGTTCTTCCTTGAATCCAATACCTGCCCCACCTTATTTATTTATGTTGGATGGTGGCTATTTGCTGTTAATTTATGGCTGATTGCACTTGCTCATAGAAATCATGATGCCCTGTTTAAAGATAGCTGTGTTTCCAAAAGTATAGCTATGTTACCGAAACTTCTGTTTAGATCCATTAAAATCTACTTACTTGCTAAGAATGTTTAGCCTAACTAGAGTGAGCGGGTAAGTACATGTGTGTGTATTTTTAAAAGGCAGATGGTTAAGCATTAGATGCTGACAAGTGTCTTTGTCTTGTTTTTAAAGTTCACAATTCTTAAATATTTCTCCCTAAGGGAAGAATAAATTAAGTAAATAAAAACAGAAGCGTGTACGTCTATATTATAAACCAGTTTGTTATTGCTGCACAAAATATTGAGATGGCAAGTGGTCAGTCTTACTGCCCAGCACTTTAGATTGTTTTTTCAGTGTTAGAGAAAATTCAAGATGATGGGCTCAGAGGTCTTTATTCTAAACTCCTATTGTTCTAACTATGATGATGATTTCATGGCATTTGAATTACAATGTTAGCAATCAAAATGATATGTTTTACTGTTTTTTACAGTATCACCCTCAAATCCTGAATACGTGTTTTAGAGATGTGTGTGTCTTCAGTGGATTTCAAGGGTTGTGCTTGCTCCAGTTAGAGAATGTTATCAACTTATGGGTATTTGCTTTTCAACATTCCGTCTGTGAGAACTGGAAGTGTCATTCACTTGAAGGGAGCAGATGTTAAAGGTTCTTGCCCCTGCCTCCCTAATCCCAAACACCCTTGAAGAAGAGAAACGTTCTATGACCCAAATAGGCATCTTTCTGATGGTGAGAAAAGGCGGTAAAAGGCAGTAAATCTGCCTTCTCATTATGAAGTGCAACAATAGATTGATTTATGAAGAAAAGCAACTGTTAGGCCTATATAAGATGTGTGCATGGAAATGTAGGTTCCTTTACAGCCTTATAAGCAGCAACATTCCTCCTATTCTTGACAAGAATCTAATATTACTAATAGGGAATCTGTTGCTTCTAAATGCCACGTTTTTTTAACGGAGTACATTGGGAACAAAAAATTCACCTCCTAATGTTTTCACATGAGAACAATCTTTTAAATGTGCTGTGTTTTTGCTGTTTTAGTTTATTTTTTTTGATAGAAGAGTTTTTTAAAATAGCTTTGTTGTTTAAAATGTTTTGTTAGTACTTAACATTTTAAGAGAAATGAATGCAAGTATAAAATATTTAGATGTTACGCTGTTTAAAAAAATTTTTTCAGTTTCACTTAATATTGTGTAATTTTCAGCCAACGCTATAAAACGAGAGCTTCAAATAGAGCCACAGTGAAGGTGATTTCAAATTTTGGGGAGAAGGAGGTCATGTAGAGTATTTTTTCATTGGGCCATTATTTTAAGAAGACATATGTGCACTTTAAAATCTTTTAAATAGGTTTGTGTTACCTCTTATTTGTTAAAGAACTCTGTTGGAATACTTTTGTTTAACTTAAAAATTAAACATTTGAGCTCTAAGTCAATTTTGAGCACAAAATACAAAAATCTGGATAATCCCTGAGTAAATTGTAATGATGGTGCCTTATAGGTTTAGCACATATCACCCCAGAATTTGAAATATGTCATATAATTAAGATTTGAGCAGGTAAATTACAGAATTAAAACTGACAATTATCTATAGAGTTGATATTAAAACTCTTCTCTCTTAATATACATGTATCCCCATTGTGTGTATATTTCCAAATTATATATATAATAATAGCCATAGTAACATGTATAGGAAAACACATACCAAAAAAATTGAAAATTTAAAAGGAAAAAACAGAAAATAAACATGAATAAAAGTCCTATTTTCTCTTACCCCTATGGATTAAATTACACACATCTTTGTAAACACATTGCATATCCATACCCAAGGAACTTTGAGATGCTGCCATCCAGCAGAAAGGGTTCCAGTAACATAACCTGAAAAATACACTGTTACTCTAATTAGGAAGAAACAAGGTTTGTAAAGAAACAGTTCTTGCACTATTAACAATCTTTGTTGTGTACATTGACCATGAGAAGTGTTGCATTTTTAACCTGATGCTTATTGGTTAATTTTAAATCAGTACTTTTTTCCCCAGTGAGTTTTGGTTGTTTTTGGAAGTCCAAATACCATGGATATAAGCATTTAGTGAATAAGATGAACTCTTCATGCTGCGGCTATGGTAGTAAATCTGAGCTTCACATTTAATGGGGATAATTCTCTAAGATAGCTGAAAGATTAAAATTAATAAAAACATCCTAACATTTGTGTAGATCTATAAAGATTCTATTGGGTCAATCAAATACTCTATGACCATTTTTAAGTAAGCCATTTTTTAAAGGTCTAAAATTAACAAGGAAATGCAGGTAAATGTCTTGTCAAGATGATCTCTTTAGATATATCTCTGTTTTACTTGATTTCAATTATTTACCATGTTTATGATACTCTGAATTCATTCTATTTAATATACTTTAATATTTAAAATGTTATAATCCAAAATTGAGAGTTGTAACCACATAACATGTATTTTTAGTACTTTATTCAATTTGGCCCTGCCTTTATACAAAGAATCCACCAATACTTTTTCATCATTTCAAGTGTCTCGTGCCCTACACAGGTGGGTTATTTCACAAGCAACTGACAACAGTTAAGTGATCTTATTGTTAGCTGATGAACAGTGGTGTTTTGATGTTCATTGGTCAGCTTCAATAGCAGTTAATTATGGGGCAATTCTATCAGGAAACTTTTTATTTTTCGTCCTTTTTCTCTTTTGTGAGGTATTATAACTAAACTCTCTTGTAACTTTTTCTTCCTCTATTTTTAAAATGTATGAAAGAGGGAAAAAAAGACTAGTTAAAAGATGTCTCTAACATTACAAATAGGTGGTATAATTAATGGCCAGTTGTGAAACTCAAACTTCTGTGTGCCGTCTTTACTCAGGGAATGCTTACATGCTTAGAGGTGGCACAACTGTACATGGTCTTTTCCAGACGATTTCTCATTCCTAAAGCTCTTAACAAGTGAGTGATTTTCAGAACACATCTGGCACATGCACCGTTTTGCAACAACTGGATTTTTTTGAAAGATCATGTGTTCTGTCCACAATAGTCAGTAGCAGCCTTCAAAGTACAACTGGTGATGAGAGATAAAAGACTTGAGTCTCCTCTGTTTAAAAGAGAAGAAGCTGAAAGAAAATTATAGCCATCCCCAAGTGGGGAAAAGGGTCTTATGGAAAGATTTATAGACCCTTGTTCCCCAAGGCCAGTTCGTTTCCTAATGGGATTTTGTTCTCAGACAGGGAGGAATGGTGACAAATGTTGACAGCATTTAATACTAATAGTGAAGATGACAATAATAACGAAGAAAACAAATGCAGTTGTAAAAACAGAGGCACCTCAATGTAAAGCCAAGTATCTTGGCACCCAGAATGACTTTGTAAGTTGAAAATATAATAGAAATAAAGATCTTTCCTGTTTTGCTAACCATAGGGAAGGTAGTTCTTAGGATCTTCCTCTATTACCAGCACATGGTGGACATAACAATAGCTTTTGATAATACAAGGGTCCAAGAGACTAAATACAATTATAATTTAACATCAAATTCACTCAAGTTGTCATAATACTTACAAATGGAGAGAGTTTGCCCAAGAGAGATGTGGTTTCTTCCATGTGCTCACAGACCTGAGTAATTGGCAATAAGGGTTCCAGCTTCCTACTCCAGTGTCCTTTCTCCAATTAAACCTTGGTTTCAAAGAAAGAGTTGTTAACAGATTATTTAAAGCATTAAATCTATTTTTTTAAACCCTGGATTTCATGGGAATTCTATAGAAGGCTTGGGGAAAGCGATAGTTCACCCTTGAAGGCAAATAAAATAAATGATTGTGGTGTGTTGCCTGATGTGTTTGCCAGTCTTCTTGATCAATGTCAGTGTCAAGGGGATCAGGATAGTTCAGAGGAGAAACTTACTTGCTTTGTGAAAAAGAAAAAGAAAAAAACTTACTGTACTAGTGAAGTGAGTAGCCAGGATCTAATGTAGTATTGATTGGACGAATGTTAGAAGCAGTTGATACAGACATACAGCCCCAGGGGTGAAGTGTTTTTACCACTCGTTTGCTTTGGATGCTGCTCACAAGCTATCCCTTAGAGGGATATTCAGTTTCCCAGTGACATAGAAAACTTTGTTCCTTAACACTAGTGTTATAAAATGGTGTTAGTATGTTCAGAACTCTGCTTTAAATTGATAGCTCTTCTTCAGTGTTAATAGGTGTAATATAAAGAGGGCTGGATTAGAAGTCACAAAACCTGGTTGAAATCCACCTAAATATTACCCATGCTTATACTCAGTCACTTCACTCATGTCTGACTCTTTGCAACCGCATGGACTGTAGCCCTCCAGGCTTCTCTGTCCATGGGATTCTCCAGGTAGAAACACCGGAGTGGGTTGCCATGCCCTCTTCCAGGGGATCTTCCCAACCCAGCAATCGGACCCATATCTCCTGCATTGCAGGCAGGTTCTCTACCCATTCAGCCACCTCGGAAACCCAGAGTGACCCATAACATCACTTCATTTTAATGTGCTTCAGTTTCACCACCAGTAAATGGAGATTAAAAGTGTGTTCTTCTATTTTAGTCAACTCTGGCTGCCATAATAATATACCATAGACTGTGTAACTTCAACAACAGAAGTTTGTTTATTTATTTATGGAAGCTGGAAAGTCCAAGATCAAGGTGCTGGTGAAGGTTCTTTTCTTAGCTTGCAGCTGGTCACCTTCTCACTGTGTCTTGACATAGGAGAAGCAAGGGAGGAAGCAAATTCTCTGGTGTCTTGTCTAAATAAGGGCACTAGTCCTATCCTGAGAGCCCCACCCTGATGACCTCATCTAACCTGATTACTCCAGAAGACTATCTCCAAATAGCATCACATGGGGGTTAGGACTTCAACATACAACTTTTGCGGGGTTGGGGAAGGTGGGGTGGGGATGGCCACATTTAGTCCACAGCACTACTTGCCTTTCTCATGGCAGAATAAATGAAATAAAGACCATGATAGATCTACACAAAGATCCATTAAGAGGTTAGAGTTATTGACTGATTTTTTCAATCTTATTTTCATATACCTTTCTGTATAATAAGGTTTCGTTCCTTTATTAGCATGTTTATTTTGAAAAAGTTTTTAATGTAAAACCAAATGAAGATTAAAACCCTGTAGTTTTCAGCCTTTTGACAATTCACTGTTGCATTAACTTTGTTAAATTTAAGTGTTATTTTGTAACTTTTAATGCTTATTTCCTAGCTTAACTTTTACCTTACCTTATATTGACATAGCTCTCACAATATATTACCTATTAACAGGAATTGGTAAGATAAGAGTGTGTTCATAGGATGAAGAACATTGTCTAGAATGGATGTTGAATGTGATTTTTCTTTAAAATCAAATGTTTATTTGAAAGTTGAGTTTGGTTATCTTTAGTTTCTTATAGTAGAGAAACTAAGTGAGGTAGTTTTTTTTTCTCAGTTTGGTTGAGATATAATTGTCATATCAGTTTAAGGTGCATCATATCAGTTTAAGGTGCATAACAGTGATTTGATATATGTTATATTGTGAAATGATTGCTATGATAAATTGAGTTAATATCCATCATGAATGAGGTAGTCTTTTAAAAGTGTATTACATATGTGTTTTCTTCTTTGATTAGTACTCATCCTTGACACAGTCTGAATATTTGTGCAAAGAAAAGATACTCTTTATTGCAGGGTATGTGTTTTTTTTCCTAAACAAAATAGAAAATTTAAAAGTAGCAATATGTCTAAAATAATTTAATTATACCATATTTTCTTCCTTTCTCCTGAAGAAAGGTGTATATAATTCTCCCACCTTTTCTTTATTTTTATTGTTTTAAAGATCAAATTGAAATTTTGTTCAAAAATATAGTTGCCCATTAGAAAAGAGGAAAATTGTGTATTCTGATTACCTAAGGAGGAAATGTGCTCCAAGTATAAGGAACAATGGCAGATTTTACAAGTCCTGTCATGTGACCTACATTGACAGGTGTTCTTGTTTAAAGCAACAACACTTCTAGGACTTAACTTCTAGGAGTTGTAAATATGTAGTTTTTCTTACTTGTCTTGGACAAAAATAATCCTCCATAGAAAATCCATTACAAAATGGTTTTGCATAGCCATTTAATGTTGAAGATTGCATTGCAAATCTTGGTAGGCCCATTGTCTTGGCAGTAAAGATATATCTTGTTTTAGGCAATAGAGGAGTTTGTGATCTATTGTAAATAATGGTAGCAACTAAGTATTGATTAGCTGCCATTATAATAGCCATGGGCTAGGATTTTTTACTTTATTATATCAACTTAACATTATCACTTCTACATGAGGTTCAGTGCCCTCACTCTGAGGAAACTAATGCTTAAATAATCTTCCTAAAAACATATACTAGTGAGCAGTAGAATTTGAGATTCTTAAGCCTATACTTTTGTCACTATGGAACAGACTATTTAAAGAAACTTCATGTCTAGTGTGCGTTGCTTAGTACATCAACTAAACATGTGCTTAGGGCATAAACAAGAAGAAGCACACACAGTTTTTTTTTTAGTGAAAATTTTGATGTTCAAAAATAAGTCTTAAAGGGGACATCAGAACCTCATTGGAATTCCCTGCACTTCATTTTTGGCACACCTAGGGAGGGAAGAGGAAGATATATAACGTCTTCAATCCTTGGGGCCTATTTAAGATCTTAATCTAGCTCTGTTTATGGTGGAAATTTTTTGTAACACACACAACCTTACCTAGTTTTATATAGTCATCTTTGACCTGTGTTTTTGGTGGGTAGATCTGATTTAAACAAACAAACAGACAAACAAAGTGACCTCCAGCTCGGTTTTGTTGGACTTGATAAAATCTAAGGCTGGATCAGCCTCATCTAGTAGCAGAATGGCTTTTTGAGTAGTTAACATCTAGTTGAATTTTGTCCTGGTTAGCTTTGGTTAGTGTAAGGTCTGTCCACCAAAACACAATTGTACATGCTTCATGAATATTTTTATTCACTGGTAGCCGTGTCCTGTCAGGGGGCTTTCTTGCCAAACACTTTGAAGATTATGCATGGTTGTTGCCTCTGAATCGATCAATAAGTTTATATTTTTTCTCATGATGCAAACTCTTATGCTTTCTTAAAGTTAAGACTCTTTTAAAAACATATTTTTACATGTATAAAAAGAGAGGGCTTCCCCGATTTGTCCCTGCCAAATATATTGGATCAGAGTCTCCTTGTGTGTAGAATCCACCCAGCTGACTCTGATGAGTATTCACAGCTATGAATTTCTGAGTCTTTTTGGCCAGTGGTTCTCAAAAGTCTGGTTGGCCCTCAGAACAGCAGCAGCAGTATCACCTAGGAACTTGCAAGAAATCCAGGATCTTATCACTATCCTTGACTTAAAACACCCTGGGTGGGGCCCAGGAGTCTGCATTTTACCAGATCTCCCAGTTGGTTCGCTACTGCTCATGAAAGTATGACAACCACTCCTTTTGATGATTCCAAGGTCTCCTTAGCTCTCACCTTCTACAAGTCCTTGTTCTGATTGCAAAAAACTTTCTGGACATGAGAATTTTCTGCCCACCATTCAACATTTTTATCCTTTTCCATCCACCTCTGTTGCTTTCAACCATGAAAAGTTTCCATATTAAAGTTTCCATTTTAATATTCTCACTCAATGACTGTGTCTTCTACTGTAAACCCCTTCAAATGCTTGGTGAAAGAGCCAGGGTGTTAATGATAAACATTGAATAGAAAGCCTTTTGCTCTGGTTGTATTATGTTCTTTACCGTTTGCCAGTTTTCTGATGGTTAGCAACTGTGGCATTATTAACCTTGTTTATGGTTAGGAAACTAAAAGAAGGCTGCCTCCAGGTTTGGTTCCGGCATTGGCATGATGCTTGAGACAGATGGGTCACATTTAGCATGGGGGAGTTGGAGAGACGGCCACTGTCCTCTTGATCCTAATTAATGTCACTCACAGCAGATAGCTCTGGCAGGACATCTCCTCGAAGTCCACCATAGCACGTACTGGCCGGGCAGGATGGGGATTGGAGCTCTAAGAAAACCTCTTTTTTGTCTCCAAAATGATTTCCAGAACTATCAAAATATTACCGTTTGCAGACACTTTTCATGCCTGAAGAGAGCAACTTGGAGAGGAAAGGGAGAGCTCTGTGGACCCGGGGAGAAATGTTTGCAGCTGGGCATTGTGCCGCATGCCTTTCAGTTGTGTGACTCACGGCAGGGTCTGGGAAGTGGAAGACACTGGACGGAGGGAAGGGTACCTCCCGCAGGCCTTTGTACTTGTCCACCGGCTCTCCTTTGTGGGTCACCAGTGCAGTGTGGACCTCGTGCCGCAGATTTCAAGGAAGTTTTGCAGGGGTGGAGGGTTGGTGGGTTGGTGGGCCACCTGCTGCTCATTAGAGGTCCCGTCTGGCTCTTTTCCTGGATGGTGAGTGGTAGATTGCTGACACCTGTTTTCCCATCAGCCTCGGGATATGAAGTATGCATTAGGAATGCCTGAAAGTGCTTCCTTGTGTCTGAGTCTGTGGAGCTTGGTGCTGCTTGGAGGGGAGGGGGTAGTGGATTCAGTGATGGGAGGGGAGCTGAGAAGATCAAGGGGGAGAAACTGCGGTGTGTATGGAACTGAGATTCTCGTCCTCGTGGAGTGGCTTCTGCTTGAGCTCCAGGTTGCCCTCTGTGTGGCCGTGATAAACGTAGTCACCCACTGAGCAACAGAGATGTGTCCTGTCCATGAGAAGACCTCAGAAGTTTCTCAAGTGACATAAGCATGCCGTTTAAACCATGAGCATATTAGAAATGGGAGAAAAATAATGCCCCTTTCCAACCAAATTGATCAACATTAAGTTATTTTAAACTAATGACAGCCCCATGGGCTATATCCCCCCAGGCTCCTCTGTCCATGGGATTCTCTAGGCAAGAACACTGAAGTGGATTACCATTCCCTTCTCCAGGGGATTTTCCCGACCCAGTGATTGAACCTGGGTTTCCTGCATGGCAGGCAGATTCGTTACCATCTGAGCCATCAGAGAAGCCCAAACTGGGCCTTAAATATGCACAATCCAAGTGTCTGGATGGTGTGATCAGTTTCTCTGCACAGTTCTGTCCATGTGTTTTCTTCTCCCATTGTTACCTACCAGAAAGTCACAAAAACAGATCGCATTGAAACATGTATATTGTCATATGTGAAACAGATCGCCAGTCCAGGTTCACTGCATGAGACAGGGTGCTCAGGGCTGGTGCACTGGGATGACCCTGAGGGATGGGATGGAGAGGGAGGTGGGAGGGGGGTTCAGGATGGGGGACACATGTACACGCGTGGTGGATTCATGTCCATGTATGGCAAAAAACACTATAGTAATTAGCCTCCAATTAAAATATATAAATTAATTTTAAAAAAAACAGATGGTGGAACAGAGGGCCTAATGTCACAGAGAAAGAGCGCCTCGTGTGTGTAGTGTATGTTGCTGAGTATGAGGGCATAAGAAGAAGCACAAGGCAGAGGCTCCAGTCCCAACTTTTTCAAGTGCTGGCAGGTTACTGAAAACAAAAAACATCCACATCAGAGGTAGCGTGATTCTGTAGCAGGTCTTCTAAGCAAACAGATGGTCCACATTTTCAGTGGGTTTGGGAAAGGAAGGGAACTCTGAGTGGGTAGGTCAAGGAGGATGTGGAAGTTGTTCTGGGTAGTAAGGAATGAAGAGAATGCATTGAGAGTGGGGTGTGTACATGATGCTCTTTCCCTGCATCACTGTGCTGTGGAATTAGAGGGTGTTTTTTGTTTTAAGTGGTGGGAACATTTTCCCCTGACTCATTTGTGGGACTTGGCCAGATCTCCTTGCAATCATTGGCCTCCATTTGTGAACTGTGGATGAATGGGGTTAGGGTTGGGTCATGGCCTTGGACCAGAGTAAAATTAACTGGCTCATAATGTGATTGAACTAATGACCTTGGCCTCATTACCACTATGTTTTAACCAGTTGAGTCAATCAAACGTTGCAGAAAGGGTAATCAAGGTATCTTTCAGAAAGCAATGCAGATGACAGTAAACATAGGAGTGGAATCAAAGCCAGGTTTCTTGCTTTATGAGGCATGTCCCTCTTTACCCTTGAGGTTTTACACTTGTTTCTGCATCTAATGAAAATATTGTGGACAAAACAAAAAGGACACTGACTTTCCTGTGTTAGCATTTTTGACATGAGGCAATTTGTAGTCATTTTTCTTGCACAGTGTCAGACTGTTTTTGTAGAGCAAAATCGGTTTGAGCAACAATGGTGTTTCTAATTTTAGATATGTAGTGTCCTATACCCTTACTGATGGTGCCTTTCTCTTCTTATTTCAAGTCTGAACAACCCAGTCCTGCCAGCTCCAGCTCCAGCTCCAGCTTCACACCATCCCAGACCAGGCAACAAGGTATCCACATCTCCCAGGCCAGCTCGGAGACATTTTTCTCATAAAACATCTTAATGACTTGATTTATGGCCTATTTTCTACTGTTTTATTATTTGAATGATAACTTGGCTTTTATGCAGTTGTATTTATTTCCCCTAGGAATGCACTTGAGTATTGTTCTGATGTATGAGGCCAGCCTCTAGAAATTCCCCTTTTTCCAGTCCCTGCCATCAGAATCCCATTTTACAAAAGGATTATAGACACAGCCCATTCCAGGGAGTTCCCAAAGGAAATACAATAGCGAAAGCTAGACTTGAGAGGCATTGACAGAGAGAAATAGGTTTTTAGTCCCCCTCCTGGACATCTTTCATTTTATTATTTTTCTACAGATTAATAGACTTTTTTCTGTGGTTAGTGTTAATTTGCTGCCTTTAGAATATATTTTCTTCTACTCAAACTCAAAATAAATTTAGTAAAAAAATTTAAACTGAAATATTAACTAAATATATGTTCCATTTTCTTGTGTGGAACCTCTACAAACACAGGCCCGTTTTTCAATTTTTTTTTTTTAAACAGGGAAACTGAGATTATATCAAGAAATAATCTGTTTCTGGGCATCACATTGCACATTACCTTTTTTGATTGACCACATTGAATTCCTGATGGCCTTGCATGTTTTGAAAAGGATTAAATTGTTGTGTGCGTTTAGGCTAAGGCTAAGCTTCCAGGAAAAAAATAAAAGACACTGTTCATTTTGGCTGTTTAGAGTTCTTGTTCCACTGACTTCCCAAGATAAAAGCCCATTACAAAAGCAGAGAAATTTGGAGTTTGCAGAATGTGAGATTACACAGAGTCAACACTTATTTTAGAAGTAAGGCAATGATAACCCAGATAGGCCTATCACAGATTAGCCTTTAGGAACTGGCTAATCTAGGATGAAAGTGCCTCTCTCACTCTCCCCGTTGTCTTTACAATCTCTTCTGTTAAGATTAGAAATATCTATTTTGATTTCACTACATTTATAGTATTGTGATGAAAATGAGCCCCATTAATGCATTTTTCTGTGGATTTAACTTTTTTTTTTTAATATTCTAGAATAAAATTAGTTCTGCCTTGACGTTTTTCTCCCATCTAATACTAGACACCGTTTCAAATATTCTGGGCACTGATTTATTACATGGTCTTATTTATGTAAATTCATGCCAATATTTTGCCAGGAAATTCTTAAAAAGTAAAATAAAATTGGCTACACAAAATTGTTGCAACAAGACCTTGTGTCCAAGATCAATATGAAGATCAGAAACAGGACCTTGCACCATGGAATTGAAATACTTTATAATCTGAACTTGACTGAAATGCTTGCTTGACCTGAAATTGACCTTGAAATAAAAGGAACAGCTAAACCTTAATAGATCAAAAACTACCACACAAAGGCCGCCTTGCTAAGGACAAGTTACAACCATGGTGATTTATTAGTCTCAACTTTTCAATACATGGATTAACCTAACAAAACATTCAATTTACTAACAGATCTTTCTGTTTCTTTTTAGGTGTGATTTTTCTTAGGGAAGAAAAATGCATAGGAAAATAATTCCTAGGAAATAGAGATTTTCTAAAGAACATTTTGGGGCATGTATTACGAAAGCAGTAGTGTTTTGGCAGAGGTTGCATTCCAGAAACTACCAGATTTATCATGTAAATTGTAGAGCTGTATCTGATGATGGTTATTTTTAAGCAATGTTCTGTGCTGGTGAGCTATCCCCCTGTGTTGGCTACAGCTAAGGGTATTTGATTGCCTGTGGTTCATTGTCATTGCTCAGGTCCTTTAAGGTCTATAATGAAAGATCTGCATTCTGATGACAACGAGGAGGAATCAGATGAGGCAGAGGATAATGACAATGACTCCGAAATGGAGAGACCTGTAAATAGAGGGGGCAGCCGAAGCCGCAGGTGAGTGTCTTCGTAGAGATGACGTTCCCTGGGATGGAATCAGACCTTTTCACTGGATCTAAGGGTATAACCACAGCAAAAATGTGAAACACCAAAAATGATGGCAAGTAAATAGTCACATTCATTTTTTTTAAGTATTTTGAATTTGTCTTATTTATTTTTGTTAAAGTATAGTTGACTTACTATATTACATTAGTTTCAGGTGTACAGCATAGTAGTTCGATAGTATAGTGTACATGTAGTTTTTAACTGGAGGGTGATTGCTTTATACTGTTGTGTTAATTTCTGCTATACAACAACACAAATTAGCCATAACTCTCTCTCTCTCTACATATACATACACACACACACACACACACACACACACACACACACATACATATATAACACATATACATATATATATATATACACAGATATACATATATATATATATATAAAACCCCTCCCTTTTGAACCTCGATCCCACCCACCCCTCATCCCACCTCTCTCGGTCACCAAAGAGTGCCAGACTGGGCTTCCTGTGTTATGTAGCAGCATCCCACTAACTATTTATTTAACAGCCCTGTTCTGTGTCCACAAGTCGGTTTACTATGTCTGCATCTCTATCCCTGCCCTGCATGTAGGTTCATCAGTACCATCTCTCTAGATTCCATATATCGATGTTAATACGTGATATTTGTATATAATATATACTGTTTTTATAGATTATATGCCATACAGAGTTTAAGTTGGGGAACGTTGGCATGCTTACACTCACTGCTCCCCAGGGAACTATTTATCCCTTGTTCTCAGAAAGGAGAGGTTTTTCCTCCACAAATTTTACAAAGAAAAATTCCTATTGGAAGCTTTTGCTCTTCAAAGTAAATGCCAGGGTGGCAGGGGGCTGCTGAAATGAACTCTGCTTTCATTTGAAGAATTTGTGTAGCTTCATTGCTGTAGGTATTCATAACTCAGAATTTGAGGAAATGTGTTTGCTG
Source organism: Antilocapra americana (assembly GCA_007570785.1). Lineage (NCBI taxonomy): Eukaryota > Metazoa > Chordata > Mammalia > Artiodactyla > Antilocapridae > Antilocapra > Antilocapra americana. Next base: position 686,846 of record ML663041.1, read on the forward strand.
TTTGTAGTTAGAAATGCATGATTAATTTCAATGAATTATGTGTGACCTAATTAAAACTAGGATCACCTGTGTGTTTTCCAGAAACTAAATTCCTTTTAAGTGTGCTATTACTTAAGTAGCTTTAATGCAGCGAGGCATACTTCTGCATTGGAAAGATGCTAATTCATGTCACTTATAATTAATAGTCAACTTGAAATTGCCTTGAGGATTTTATTTATCATGAGGAAAACAAATAGCTGTGCTTATTTTAATGGGTTTGAGTAGGAAAAAATATGAATCTATTTGAACTTAAAACCCAATTACATTGATAATAAATCGCATGAAGTCTTTCCCCATTACCCATTACTGGGTAGCCAGCCCTAAAATTCCCCAAAATGATGTGATCTTAACCCAAACTGGACAGACCATATGTTTGCTAATTGGTAATTCCTTCGTGTCCTTGGAGAAGAGTCTCCTTAGAATATATACCCTGTCACATCTCTCAGTGGTTCTTCCTTACCGCTGTACTCAATTCCTTTTTCTCCACCTCATCTCCCAAAATCGCCCCTCTGTATTCCTTTTAAATAAGAGAGACATAAGGAACTTTATGGTCTTGGCCTTATACAGTCTCCCTTTACAAGTCTTTAATCTGACAAGAAGGAAACTGATGGGAAAAAAAAAAACATAAAAATGAACTGACACTTGTAGGTGAGGAGCATCTATATAACAATCGAAATCCTGACCACTGATTGCTTTTACATTTAGCTGGTGAAAAAATGCATAACCCGTTCAGACATCTCCCAACTTACTGTTCGTATGTAGAAGATCTAGATACTCTGTGAGGCACTGTGACCTGGCCCCTCTTTGCCTTGTCCCCTGAGTCAGCATGGGTCCGATCATACATGTTTGTGAGTTGACTGATGTGGTTGTTGGCAAGGCTCTCCCTCCCCCCTGACATATGTTATTGGCACAGCCCCCGTCCGGGTAACATTTGATCTTCACGGCACTTGTGAAGTCTCAACTGTTTAATCAGTTTAAATACTCAGCCTTCCACTTCAGTCAAGAAGCATTTTAAAGCAGCGCTTCAACTGAACACTTCATTAATGTAATTTAGTTAAGAAAAACAAGTTCCGTCAGTTTTTTCCTGAAAGAATGTCCCAGTGTATCCTTTTCATTTCCTATCTCGTATCTTGTCTATCCGAATGTATTATAGGGCTGGAATGTGATTGCCTATTCAGAACGACAGAAAAACTATCCTGATTTCTAAAGCATTTTCTGTTTCTGAGAAGAATATTGTATTAGGTTTCCTATATAACCAAAGAGAGGGAGCAAACACTGAAGGACATTTCTAAAAGAGTGCATACATTCAGCAGAGTGAATAAAGAAAGATCTCCTATTCTCGCTGAAAGAAAATTCCATTTTGAATGGAAAGGAAAAGAAAAAAGAGGAGGTGATATTTTTATTGTCTTTCATTGTTGAAAGACATTGTATTTTTCTAAAGCAGTTTTCCCAAACACACTGTCTTTTCATGTTCTGTGGTGTATTTCCAGGGAATTGTACCCAAACTAGGGTCAACTTTGCATCATGACACAAAGGAAATGATTGTTGATGGGTGTGTCGTGTTGAACTTCACACCTCCCCCCCTCAGATGTCACCCTGAACCGTCAGTCCTACAGGACCATGGTCCACATTCTGAGCAGTTTCTTCCATTCCTGCACCCTGTATTTTAGCCGTACTTGTAAAATTTTCACCTGTAACAAATAGGCAGAGGGAAAGGAACGGGGAAAAGGGTAGTAACCTGTGAACTGTCTGATTTTGCTGAACTTCCAGCTTGGGTGGCATGCTTATGACAGTAGGTGGATGGAGCTGGAACAGGGAGATAAATGAATAAATGAAGGCAGCAAAATATACTGGCTGAGTACCAGGGCCGTGGGTCACATTGCTTGGATTTGAATCCTAGAACCAACACTGTCACCTCTGTGACCCTATGTGAGTGATCCAGTCTGTCTCAGTTTCCTTATCTATGAAATAGAGATTATTAAATGAGAAGTAGCAAGTCAAATGTTTAACCCCTTTCTAGATACAAAGTAAATGCCAGCACGTAGTAGCGATTGTATGAGCTCAAACAAGTTCCCGATGATTAATGTTTGGATGCCTTGCTCTCTACCCCAAATTCTTTGGGTATTTCAAGAATTGTCTGTAACGCTGCTGACTTCTCTGTTTCTTTTCAGAGTTAGCTTAAGTGATGGCAGTGATAGTGAAAGCAGTTCTGCTTCCTCACCCCTACATCATGAACCCCCACCACCCTTATTAAAAACCAACAACAACCAGGTAAGCTTCTGGGTCTGCACTTCTCACGATTCTGCGGAACTCAAAGTATGCCAGGCTTTTTACCCCTTAAATTTTAAACAAAGTCCCTCTTGCCAGCAAATAACTGGGAATCTACAACCTTAGGACTAAACACATAGGGTAAAAGCACTTAAATTGTCACAAAAGTATGACATTGGATGAGTTAGTTAAAAATCAGTAGATGCAGAACAGGATGGTGACAAAAAGTGTTGCCCATTTACTCCTGATTTCTGGATATTTTCCCCCTGTCAATTGGGAAGAATATGACATTTGGAGCTACTATGAAGCCTGGTTCTCTGTTTTACTATTTATAGTAGTTTATTGATACAAGAAACTTATTAATTTAGCCTCAGTTTTCTCATCTGTAAATGGGGTATTAATATCTACCTGGCTGGCTACTGGGAGGGTGACAAAAAAGTATGTGTAAAGAGCATGAAGCATGGTTCATACTTCTTGGCAAACAGTTGATGATATATGGTTAGTATAGGTGCTCTGCCTCTGTGCTTATCCAGAAAAAAAGGATTATCACTTGGGAGTGTAAGGAATCATTTATAAAATATAGAGTAAACAATGGTCATTATCACTGTTGTTATAAATCCAGCTAAAGGAAAGCTTATTAATTTGATAATCAGAGTAAAGAATATAGTTATTTGGATAGGTCTAGGGAGAGCTTGCAAAGCTGTGATGAAGAGCTTTTGTTAAATGAATGATTATTTTAATCACTTGCTAAAATAAGCTGTTTTCAAGTATTGTAAAAAAAAAACCTCATTATGCATTGGGTTGATTCTCTATTACCATGTTATTCTTTTTTCCTTATTTAGACAGATTCCACGAGACCTCACAATAATTGCGTAATTCAAGTTACCATATGAATGTTAACTTGAAAATGTGGTTTGTAAAATTATTCTGTTTCACAGGTGTCCTACCTGTTGTTTTAAATGGCCTTGTCCTTGAAATTCATGATCTTTCTTTTATGGGGAAAATGCGATTTTTATAGCTGAAGACTTTTTCATTTCAAATTTCATATAAAGCAAAAATCTCTTAAAATTTAAAATTCCTCACTTAATCTACAACTTAAAGCCTCTATTTTTAAGTAGGAACAATATCAGTGTTCTTTGCCTCACCAGTTACAGTTCAACTTCAGTTTCTTTGTGTGTTGCTTGTGACTGTGAGCCCAACCTCATTATCCGTTACAGACTGGCCTGCAAGGAGTTGTACTTTCTTCTTCCTATTCCTAACTCCCCACAGTCCATGTGCCTCCCCACCTCCAGGGCCAGCCATACCCATGACCCAGCCCGCTGTCACCTCAAGTGTGGCTGCCCAGTACTCCAAAGCCAAGCATGTCAGGGGAAAGTGAGGACCACGGGTATAACCATCATTGCCAGTCAGTGGAGAAGGGCCCTAGGCTGGCTAACTAGAAAACTGGGGGATTCTTTTGTAAGTGTGTGCTTCAGTATGAGCTGTCAATAGAATAGCCTTTGGACCTTGAATATATTTTTATATCCAATTTCAACCTATGTAAGCCTGATTTCTGCTTCCAGTGGGTGGTGTATTGGAGTTAGGATTCTTCCTGGGCAGTGATGGTGGTCTTAGCAGGGCCAGGAGTGCAGGGCATTATAGGATGTGCTTTTAAGCCCTGCAGTAGTCTCCTTCAGCATTGCTCCCAGGGGGAGTGAAGACTATGCTTGCTAAATAAATGCAGCTCCAAGAAGCCTCCACCTTGCCTTGCAGACAGAACTGCCCCAGTCTCTTCCTGGACCTGCTGCAGTCTTGACCTGGCCCTGGTTTCAGGGAAAGGTTTAGATTCTTGGTCAGACTTTTTTTTAACTGACTGTCTGGCAGAATGAAAAAAAGGAAAACAAAATTGAAATGGTACCATCTATCTAGAAAGGTAAAAACTACTTTATCCGATTAAATAGCATACCACTGGTTTCTTGGCATATGTTTATTTGACAAATGTAGCTTCACACATGTGAGTCATCAATCTGTCAGGAATACTCAGTTATGTGTATCTCCATACACCTATAAGCATAATAAGGAGGTCCATGTGCTTTCACTTTTAACTAGTTTAGGATAGGAAATAAATGTACCCCAAAGGTGCTTTCCTCTTTGAACCTGTGTCTTAAAACTGGAGTGTGTTTAGTCTTGTGTGTGTGTATGTGTTTGTGAGTGTGATAGTGATGATGGTGAGATGATCTGAAATTTCACATAAAATAAGCGAAAACATACCAGGAAGGCCAAACTATGAAATGGGCAGACTCTTGAGTCTTCTTTCATATCCCTTGACTATTCTCTCTCTCTCTCTCTGTAAGTTGATAATAGTCTCAAAGTTTCTATAAATTACCAGGCAAAGCTATGATTTCCTTACCTTTTCTCAATTTTCTAGGGACTGGGGAAGAGAGAAAGTGCTCACTGAGTCAAACATTTCTAATTCTTGGGAAAAAAGTGAACAGAGAGAGAGCCATATGTCAACAAAGCCAGTAATTAACCTGACTATTGTTAGGAGCTACCAGTGATCATTAACATCAAAGACCCAGTGGTAGAGAATCCATCTGCTGAGTAATTGAGTTGTCAGTCCTCACAAAAGAATACAGAAAAATAATAATCTTGAAAATCTGATTCTCAAGCCAGATCCTCAGATTAAGGATAGAAGCACAACTCATCCTAGTTCTATTTTCAGAGATTACCACGTGCATACATGGTGCCTCTCAGCAGTCTGGGTGGCTGTTTCTTCTCCCTACAGCTTAATAGAGAAGAATAATGCTATGCCATTTTAACCAAAGTTGTTTTGTTCTTTTTTTTAAACTTCAAACTTCTTTATGTGAATTTCAAACAAAATCAAAATTCTAGATCCTTTTTGGCTGAAAATCGAAAGGGAGGGGGAAGAGGGGGGACCTCAAAGGAAGGAAGCGATCCATCGGACCAAAGTTAATATTCAGAATATCATAAATCACCTATCAGCCTGTGAGGCGTGTTGAATGAAATAAAAGAGTCCATCCAGTTAAACTGGTTTGAAATCGGCCTGTGGAAGACAAGGTGCCATATTTTTCTATTCTGGAGTCGTTTCCTTAAAGATAAGAAATGATCATAAATAAAACAATTGTCTTCAGCATGGATCAGCTCTCAGAATGAGGTTTTGACAAAGCTGTTTATTTTGGAGCAGGGAGAGATCAAAGCAGGAAGATTAACTGAGCCCTCTCTGGGCAGCCACTCAGTAACTCGAGGCGGATCACTGACACCCGGGGCTTTTGTTCCTGCCTCTGCAGCTTCAGAAGAAAGAAACCAGGATTTCAGTGTCGTTGGGCCTCCTGTGCCGCAGCACTTATGGAATGTGTAGGATGGGATTTCAGTGCCCTGCGTGTTCTGTTTTCTGCTTTGAAGAGAAGGTGGTGGAACTCTCTGCACCTAGTTCTCTGTGTGCCCCATAGAGAGTTCTCGGTCACCTGGTCCCCAGAGAACAATGACCTGGGGCAGGGAATGGCGGGGTACTCAGGGGAAGGATATGATGGGAGCAAAATTCAGTTTTCTAATGCACAAGGCAGGCAGACAGGAGCTGTTTTTTCCCTCTTGCCAGCATTCACAGCAGATCAGCTCTGCTTGGCCCAGCCCCGTATCTGAGTTGGCGAGGAGTGCCATCTACTGACCTACTTACTCCTAGGTCTCAATGCGAGCGAACATTCCCCCGAGGTCTCATTTCCAGCCAAAATAGAGAAGGGAATTCTGAATGTAGTGGGGGTGTTTGGTTTCCTTTACTAAAAACTATCGCTTTGCCTCTGCAATTAAGTAATTTCGTTGTGTTGCCAGAAGTATTATGTTTGAAATTAGCCCCGTCTTGTTGGTCATCTGGTATCTTAATCTTAAAAACGAAGGAAGAAAGGCGACTCTCAGGCAGGATGATGTTAGGAGCACACTTATACATTTTCCTAATTTCAGACAAATATGTATTCCTTTTGAGAAGTATTTGGTCTTTTCTAGAATGCCATCCTCAGCAAGTAAAGTGCTTATTAGCAGTAGAAAATTTCATGGCTAAATGGGAACCTGGATGCTCCCTTGTTCCTAGCTCTCATTTTATTTGTCTCATTTTTGTCAAAGTTCAAAAAACATTGAATGATAGGGCTGTTACCTGAACTTGAGTCTCTGAGTCCAATCAATGCTCTCTCCACAAGTTAAATTACAAAATAAATGTGGACTCATTTTAAAAATCGTCTGTGCATTTGAAAGTGGTAGACCTCTGAACAGAACTGTGAGACTTGTGTGTGTGTCCGTGCTAAATCTTCAATATCTCCTTTATTGGCATTTTCTTCCGTGCTGTTAGTTGCCATTCACTGGCTGTGTTAGATATTAGCTTCAGATTATAACTCACTTGACAATGAAAATGTAATGAAAAAGACAAATTACCTTTGCCTTATGTTTTTATATGTCTGTAAACACTCATCAATAATTTCAGTGGTTCTCACCATTTTAAGCATAATTCTCAATTTTGAAAATTCTAATTAATCAACTATATTTCTCCTTTTTATTAATTCGAAATGTAACTCCCCACCGTCTGAACAGTATGCAAAACTGCTCTTCATAACCTAAGCTATAATTGGTTCAGATCAAAGGTATTTTATCATGGGTAAACATTATTTCTTAGAATACAGAAGACGGTCCTGGCTCTTTATTTCTTGAGTAGGATTCCAAGTTGGGAGCAGCCAGTGTGGCAGCCGCCTTCACTTCCAAAGCTCCCTCAATTTAGTACACAGGAGTGCTTTTTAGAATCTGAGAGGCAGGTACTAGAAAGGGCATTTGAGTGCTTGTCTTATCATCTTTACTGCACTGAGCACGGGTAGTCATGTTGAAACAACTGGATGAATAAGAAAAATTTCTTGCCAGAGGGGACTGTAATCCACTACAACTCAGCTGTTGTGCATATGTGTGAGAGTGTTGTCACTAAAGAGAAGCAGCCTTGGAAGCTTAGATCAGTTTCCTTATCGTCACTTTTTTTTTTTTTTCAAGTTCTATTGCCCTGACTCAGCATTTCAGATATAAGTAATTTATTTTCCCAGAGAAAGTCAGATTAGATGAGAAGAAATAAAATGTGAGGAGGAGAAATGCTCTTTGGAAAGGGATGTTACTATGCATTTCCTTCATAGTGCCTTTGTTTATGTGGCAGGTTAGCCAAGCAGTTCTAGCAGGCAAATTTAACTGTGTTCTCTTTGATCCCTAGATTCTTGAAGTGAAAAGTCCAATAAAGCAAAGCAAATCAGATAAGCAAATAAAGAATGGTGAATGTGACAAGGTAGGTTTCTCGTCTGTTACCGTGCCTCACGTAGCACTGAAACTCTCCTGTTTCTTCGTGTTTCCCTTGATCATTCTTGCTGGTTCTCATTTCATTTTCTTCATCAGAAGGGCCTGAAAGCCTTAAATGGCAGGCACTTCTTCCCAGAGCTTTGTAGTTTATTTTCCAAGTCTTGTGTACATCTCCAGTAAACAAGATAAACTTGGCCTTTTGCTATCCATGATTGCCGAGGGATTCTGGGCACATGGAATCAGCGGGTGAGAGAGTTGTGGTGGAGGTGGAGGGTTAAGGAATCTCAGACTTAACTGAGCAGGACATCTGATTCCGGTGCAGTGTGTTTTCCCCTAGTGTGCAGTCACGCATCCAAAATCTGACTTCAAGGGTTGTTGGGGGTTTGTGTCCTGTTGTAAGCAGGGTCCTCACATGCTTTGCAGGATCGGGGTAGGCCTAGATAATGCTTCATAAACCTTTATTTGCTTTCATTGCAAATGGCACAAAGAATACCCAGGCATTTATGCTAACAAAGACATGAGTCTGAGCACATGCAGGTTCACTTCTGCCTTTTCAGGGGAACTCTTGACAAGCCAGATGCTAATTTGGATAGTGACCTCTATTTTTCATAAGACATTCTTCCGTGCTGTTAGTTGCCATTCACTGGCTGTGTTAGATATGAACAGGAGAGGTGTGTTTTTTATATCCCCTCCAATTTGCCCTAATTATATAATTTGTAATGTGCATTGATAACTTCCATGTTCAAACTTAGAAACATTATAACTAAGAAAAAAAAGCCTAAGATGGAAGAATAATTGAAGAAAAGAATATGTACTGTGATAATATGCTTAAGCTCACAATTTTTCATTGAATTCCCTTTCTCTCCTTAGAGGCATTGTTGGGAGAGGGTTGATCCTGTTCACCCGCATCTTACTGAGAGCAAATAAGTTCACAAATTGCCTTTTGTGAAAAAGCTGCCTTGAAAAAGTACTAGTTGGCCAAAGGAGAGTTGGTCTGCAAAGGCCTTGGGCAGTGCATGCACGCAGCTGAGGGTAGAAGGTAGAATGTGCAACCTCTGACCTCCTCCGGTTTGTTCTTACTTGTTTATCCTTTTATTTTCTAACTGCTTCCTAAATGCTGGTCGTTGGGGGCACACCCTTCTCTTCCAGGCGTACCTCGATGAACTGGTGGAGCTTCACAGAAGGCTGATGACGTTGAGGGAAAGGCACATTCTACAGCAGGTGAGGAAGGCTTCTGAACACCACCCTTTCCAGAAGCCTTGAGGTCTGGTTTGTCCTGCGCTGGTGTGACGGGACCTGGAGGCCACGCTGGCCACATGCTGTGTGGGCCAATGCCACCTGCAGCGTATTTGGGGAGGGGGCTTCCAGCAGACTACCTGGAAGTCTGCTTTCAGCTCCCTTGGTGCTGCAGACAATGAAAATGGGGCACTTGGGGAAGTGACGATCCTACAATATACTGATCTCAAGCCATCTGATGCTGTCATGTGGGCTGACGGAGGGGATGGGAGGAATGCAGAAACCTTTGGGGCCAGGCTTCTGGTTTCATGGGAAAACAGTGATAAGAACTGCAGTCAAGTGCTGTAAACATTTGTGATTCAATTTAGTAACCTTTGCCAATGCTATTCTAAGGAAAATAAATATTTTCCTCTTTTGTCTTATCTTGTTTAACATACATTCTATTATTATGAACTCAACTGTGGAATACTTGCAGAGTGGGGACATTTCTGTTAGTACAATTTGATGTTTTGAGAAGGAGGGTGTTTTTAGTTTTCATATAGTTACAGTATGTGTGCCCATTGCATCAAAAATTAAAGATAAAATAATTTTTCTTTAACACTCAAAGAGAAGTTTGTGTTCTAAATTCCAGGGTAGGTTTGTAGATTATTTTGAGGCTTGAATTTTTTTTAAAGACTGCTTTGAAATGACTTGATGTTAGTACTTAATCTACCCCAGCTGTGTGTATATGTGTGTGTGTGTTTAATATTTAATGGCTGATGGTCACATTTATATTCTGTGTACATTTTTGGTTAAATCTATAAATACATACTCTCAAACTTTCCAAGTTCCCTGATTGGTCTGATAAGCTTTTTAAACCTTCTAGAGTTTCAGACTTGAACAGAAGACTACAGACCTATAATTCTTAATTGAGGATAAGTTGCATTTCTTGCATGTCTATCTAAGTGTATAATAGGTCAGGGAGCAGGATCTGAATGGCTTGCTCTAAGACATATCCTAGTATACTGAGAGTATTTTTCATCAGTTTTCTTCTGTACAACTGAAAATTAGTCAGTTAGCCTACCACTTGGCGATTATTTGGGGCCCATTGCCTGAATGGTGATGGTAAATCTATTTAGCTGATTTTCCCATTTTTTCCTGAGCACCAGCTCTGACCACTGTGGAAAAGCTGTCTAATAAAGGTATTATTGCACAAGTTGGACCTTAATAGATGTTTGGGCAGTGTTGGGACCCCCTTCTCACAGAAAGCCAGCCAGTGAATCAAGGCTACTAGGCCATTGGACAGGGTCTTACCATGGGGTGTCATTGACATTCCCAGTTTCACATTGCCCTTTATTTTGACCTTTGAAAGCATTGTGAGGGAAGGTGGCTTAACTGGAGAGTTTCATGGAAGTGGATTATTTTAGCATTCTAGAGGGAGAGAGTGATATCTATGAATTTTTAACCTGGCATAAAGGCACTCCAGGGTCCACAGCGTTTCAACCTAATTGCATTCCCAGGCCGGTTGAAAGCTCTCAGTCTTTGGCCTTTTGCCTTGTAATGCAGCTGAGGCTTGTGATTATGATACCATGATGCATGTCCTGTCACGGTTTACTGCTTAATTAATTCCTGTTGTAAAGCGTAGCGCTATCGAGCACTGATGTTATTCTCCGCCTTGAGTGTTGCTCATCCTGTGGACTGCATTCCACAGAGTCTGCGTCTTCTCTGCCCTGCAGACCACAACACCTGAGACAGGATTTCTGGTGAGGCCGGGATCCCATCCCAGTTCTTCTCCTATGAAAGGCATCCTATCAGAAAATCTGGCCTGACACTTTTATTTGGCTCACAAAAAGTGGTTTATCTCTTTTACTCTGGGGTCATACAGTGCTGGCGCCCGGCATCTAGGTTAATGAACAGAAAGCACTGGATCAAGAGAGGCTGTGTTCTTAAGGGCCCTTTCCATAAGCAAAAATGTAGTGCAGTGGACACAGTCAAAACCAGAGATGTCAGTACCTCGGACTGACTAATAATTTCATTCGTCTTTAAACCACATGTTTAACATTTATTTGGGAAGGGAGATTGAATACTTCTAAACTCTCTTGCAGTTCCAGCTCTGAGTCTGGGCTTGCATCCTCCTCAGGAGGAAAAAAATAACCTCTGAGGAAAACCAGGGCTTCCTTAGAGGCTGGTTCAGCAGTTTAGGTAACAGGTTATACTCTTAGAATTTTCTTTAGGGAGATGGAGAATAAATGGTATGGCAGAGTGTTATAACAACTCTGAAGTCGTCACAACAACTTCTCAGTGGAGAACTCTCCCTGAGCAGTGTCTTGCCGAAAGTGATTTTCTCCACCCTGGAGAATCTCCTGTTGGATTTTAGAACACCTTGAAGACTGGAGCCTGGTGGCCCACCTGCTAACCTCATAGGGCACATGCTGTCACAGCCATAGAGGGGGCTCCCCTGTCCACACAGCGGGGGCCATTCTGCAGGAAGACCTAGCTCACCCCAGCCCTGACTCCCCTCCAGACAGAAGCGAAACTTGTTCATGACTTCTCACTCAGTGAAGAGGCTCCTTTGGGTGAAAAGAATGCTTTTTAAAAATATATGTGTGAGTATGTATGTGTGTTCCGTTGCTCAGTTGTGTCTGACTTTTTGCGACTTTGTGGACTGTAGACTGCCAGGCTCCTCTGTCCATGGGATTCTCCAGGCAAGAATACTGGAGTGGGTTACCATTCTCTTCTCCAGGGAATCTTCCCAATCCAAGGATCAAACTCACGTATCCTTCTTTACTGCTGAGCCATCAGGGAAGCCTGATATACGTACATACATACATATGCAAATATATGTAAAATAAGATTACAAATAATTTATTACCTTTTTATAATTTTTTATGACTTTTATAACCAGGGTTGTGGGAAGGAGCCATAAACATAACAAGTGGATCTTACCCCTTTAAAAAAACTCAAAAAACCTTCATAGTACCCCCTCCAAAGCTGATGTGGCAGGAAATAATTCATCACAAATATTTTCACAACCACCATCATCTGAAGAATGAGCTCAGCAATTTACATGCTCGTCCTCTCTCACTACCTATAACATACCATGTGCCCTTGCCTGCTTTCCCCTCTGCAGTCTCTCTTTTTATTATTACTATTATTTTGGAGTTGGAATCATCATTGCGGGATGATGCAAGGTCGCAACACAGGGTGGCCATGTGCATTTGCAGATCGGGCAATCCTGTGGCACGGCAGCGGGGCGTCTTTCAGGGACCAGCGGGGTGGTGTCTGTAGGCTGTGTGGCTTGTCTCATTACCATAAAGCATGTTAATGCTGTGTTTCTGATGTTTTAACTATCAGGATTCCTGGAAAGGAACCCACATTTATTTTTCTTTATGAAGTCTTTACTTAATTGAGGGTGTAGATTCATGCTCTAATAATTCAAATCATTAATGCTGTTCCCATTGGCAAATAGTCCTGAACGCCCCATCTGTTGGCACTGCTACTGCTCCAAGGCCGTTTTTGCCTCCACCTTGATGCATTCTTACAAGCTCCCATAAAAATGCAGGGCTCATTTAGTGAGATTGATCAGATCCCCTTCGTTTCTTTGTGTGTTTGTGGCTGCAGGCGGGGTGGGGTGTGCTGTTTGTGGAGAAGCCAGGAGAGCTGTAATCGAAGCCCCAGAACCTACAAGATAGTACAGTGCCCGTGAGGTGACGGGGTTGAATGTCCTAATGGGTAAATGTGTTTATTTGCTGTAAAAGCAAGTGGCTTTTCTAGGAGATATTTTTATTATTCTGTCTTCTACTTTTTGTTTAGTAATTAGTAAGGAACTAGCTTGAGTCACAGAATTTTATTTTCTTACAATGGTGAGTTACCTGTCATTTTCAAGGGAAAATGTAGGACTGTACTTCTTTACCCCCACATTGTGGCTTTAGTTTTTTCATTTAAAAAGATTTTTTTGTTTTTGATGTGGACCATTTTTCACATCTTTATTGGATTTACTACAATATTGCTTCTGTTTAATGTTTTGATTTCTTGGCCGTGAGTCATGTGGGATCTTAGCTCCTTGACCAGGGATCGAACCCACACTGCTTGCAGGGGAAGGCAAAATCTTAACCACTGACCCTCCAGGGAAATCCCTTGTTATTTCAACTACTTTCCTTCAACTGCTATTCTCCCTGTTTTCTTTCCTCCCTCCTGCAAACTTTTATTATTATTTTTTTAAATTTCAAGGAGATCTTTTCTGACTTTTAGCTTCTGGCATTTTCTCTGCTTCATTTGTTTTAGTGCTGATGAAATGGCCAACAGTCAATGAGAGGCAGAGGAAAAAGCACTGGGTGTAAAAACTCATGTGCAGTATAGTTACCTCCCAGATAATTAAGGATAACTTTATGTTTACATAGTAGTCATAATCATGTTGCTCTCATCTATGTAGCAATTTGCAACTTATAAAGAAGCTTCATGTTCTATATATTATTTGATCCTCTAAACAACATTGCATGATAGGTAGAATGGGTGGCATCATTCCCATTTTACAGATGAGGAAATTGAGACTCAGAGGTTCTGATATTCCGTCCAGTGCCATTCAATGAGCAGAGTCGGGATCAGTTCAGTTCAGTTGCTCAGTCATATCCGACTCTTTCCGACGGCCAGGCTTTCCTGTCCATCACCAACTCCTGGAGCTTGCTCAAACTCATGTCCATCAAGTTGGTGATACCATCCAACCATCTCATCCTCTGTCCTCCTGCCTTCAATCTTTCCCAGCATCAGGTTCTTTTCCAATGAGTCAGTTCTTCACATCAGGTGGCCAGAGTACTGGAACTTCAGCCTCAGCATCAGTCCTTCCAATGAATATTGAGGGCTGGTCTCCTTTAGAATTGACTGGTTGGATCTGCTTGCAGTCCAAGGGACTCTCAAGAGTCTTTTTCAACACTGCAGTTCAAAAGCATTAATTCTTCAGCACTCAGCTTTCTTTATAGTCCAACTCTCACATCTATACATGACTACTGGAAAAACCATAGCCTTGACTAGATGGACCTTTGTTGGCAAAGTAATGTCTCTGCTTTTTAATACGCTGTCTAGGTTGGTCATAACTTTCCTTCCAAGGAGCAAGTGTCTTTTAATTTCATGGCCGCAGTCACCATCTGCAGTGATTTTGGAGCCCCCCAAAATAAAGTGTCACTGTTTCCATTATTTCCCCATCTATTTGCCATGAAGTGATGGGACTGGATGCCATGGTCTGGCAAAGGGAATAGCAAACCACTTCATTATTCTTGCCTTAGGGACCCCATGAACAGTATGAAAAGAGCCGGGATTCAATATGCCAAATTCACTATCCTCTGTTCTGAATGCTTAGGCATTTACCTGCTGGCCAGCTGGTTGAGAAGAGGAGCCACACTCTGGGATAATTGTCATTTGCTTCTATTGCATAAATTGAAAGGCTATTTGTTTCCATCCTAAAAGAGCTCTCTGAAGGGGCTATTTGTTGCTGTACAGAAGTTTACACATTTTCAGTTGGTCTTTAGTATTTCTAATCAATGTAGCAAAAAAGATAATTTACTCTGGAAAGTACTCTTAATTCAATTAATGTTAAATATATAGTAGGTATTGGATTGACTTGAAAGGCTTGTATTTGTGGACATAACTGTGTGTGCGTGTTTCTCTATGTATATAGATGTATGGAGGTGATTTATCATGTAACTATTAACTAATAAAGCCAATGAGAGTTCATTTTAGATCTTTAGTGTTAATAAGATCTAGCTGGATAAATTCTTATGTGAATGTCATACTTTAACCATAATCAGAAACACGCCTTCAGATAATCTCTTGATGCATGTAACTGAACGCTGAGTCCAATGGTTTAAGCAAGTAAGGCTCCCTCTCTACCCCTGCATCCTGCCTCCCTGCCACCCCATATAATAATAGGCCTGGAGGTAAGTGATTCATGGTTGGTGTGGTGGCTTAAAAGATGCAACTGAGGACATAGACTCATTGCCATTCTGCTCTGCCATCTTTCATGTCTTTGATTCGTCCACATGAGGGGAGACAGCTGCCGCACTTCCAGAGTTGCGTCTTCATTCCAAAAAGGAATGGAGCAGAGAGCAAAAGCCACCTGCCTGTAGTCCATACCCTTCTGAAACTTTTCCTGAAAGCCCAGTGACTTTTGACGAATGGAATAACAGTGTCTGCCCAGTGCTGCAAGTGGGTCTGGGAGGCCAGTGTTTTAGCTGGGTGTATTGCCACTCCCAGAAAGTCAAGCTTCTGCTAGGAAAGAATAGGAGGTAGGCAGTCTGCTCTGACTGTCATGATTTTGCAAGGGGAGTAACTGGTTTTGTTATTAAACCCATAGTTATATCTGTAAAAAAAATAGTTCCAGAAGTTGAATAAGGCAATAACAGCTCAGTCTGGAGTTGTGCAATTAATTGGATTGAGGTTCACTGTGCCTTTTATGTTTCTGGGGCAGTCAAATATGTCAGGAATGGGGAGCGCATTTTCTATTGAGAGCCACTGACCCATAGGGAACAATTCACAAATTTACTGTTTTTTGAAGAAAACTAATTGTAAGAAGAGAAGGTCAAAAGTTTCCATTCTGCTGTTTTCAACTCCAGATTAGGTAATCTAAAACTTCATTGAATAAATAATAGACTGAATAATTAAAATTACTCCTGTTAGGATCTTTGAATGAAAAAGAACAGAAGAAGTGATAGAGGATAACAGACAACTACAAATAAGCCAAATTGGTTGCCAGTTGGTTTCTCTGCAAAAATTGTTTTTCTTTCATCTTGATGGTGATTTTCCTTTTTCCTTCACAAAGCTTTTCTAAAATTAACCTCCCTCCAGCCCAATTTACTGACAATAAACATACCTAAAACCCACACTACCCAGGCACAGTATCTATTTCTGATAAAATTTGTAAAATAGGAATAGAAAGACACATAGCAGGATAAAAAATTCTTTCAAATCATAACCAACATCATTGTTAATGTTGAAACCTTAGAAAGTGTCCTCCAGAAAACCAGGCAAAACCAACAGTGCCGCTGTCACCACTTTTGTTGATCATATTTCTGGAAGTTGGAGCCAATTCAAGAAATGAGGCATAGCTATTCCAAACAGGGAGACAAAGGCATCCTTTCTTTCTGTAGATAATACTTATTACCTCCAAATACTCAAGGCCATCCACTGAACATGACTGATGGAATGAATATAGATTTTTATTTATTTTTGGGGGAAGCATATCAAAATGTGCAGCTAGATCAGTTTTAACAAAGTGAACGCATCTTTTGTTACCAGTACTCAAATCAAGCAATGAAACAATCCCAGCATCCCAGAAGTCTTCCTTGAGCCCCTCTGTAATCACTACCCGTATCTTTAGGGAGGTAGAAATGGAAATCGTTTCTTTTTCTCTTTTTTTGGTGGGTTTATTGCATTTTCTAAACTTTCAACAACAAGGTAATCAGAAAGAAAAATAATTGTTATGTTGATATGTGTTCTGCATGTATGTATTTTTAAGGAGTTTTGTTATTCCTAGGCTGGAATTTCCTTTCATCTGTTAAGTACAGCCACTGTCCTTTGGGTCAGTAACTAATTTTTAAAAGCATCTTGAAATTGTATCTCCCACTAACTACCCATCCTCACTCCCACCCCTATAGTAAAATAATCTGTTGATGACTTAAAAGTTAGGAATCAGTTTAAAGAATATGAATGATGAGAACAGGTAATCTGCTCTCATTGATTTCAAAGGGTTAATATTCCTTTGACCGACCAAATTGGCTAAGAGGTAGTTTGGTGCCATCGATAATATGGGACCTTCTTTCTATAAATGAGTCTCTTAACCCTTTGGGTTCCATATATGTCTCTCTCCCTCTCTTTTTGCATTTTGATGCCTATTGCTTATTGCCTAAACTTTCTCTTCTTCACTCCTCTAGATTGTGAACCTTATAGAAGAAACTGGACACTTTCATATCACAAACACAACATTTGATTTTGACCTTTGCTCGCTGGACAAAACCACAGTTCGTAAACTACAGAGTTACCTGGAAACATCTGGAACATCCTGAGGATACAACAACTGGATGCATCAAAAACTATTATTTTTTGTTTGGTTGTTTTTTTTTTTTTTTTTTTGGTTGTGATTTTTTTTTTCCTTGTTTGTTTATATGAAAACACTCAGAATGATGCAACCAAAAGGGAAAAAAATAAAAAGCAAACAACCTTCAGCTTTATTTTTCTTTAAAGCCAGTCATCATCTCTTGATAAAGGAGAGGTTCAGCAAACCAGCCTCAGTGGACCACTCTTCTCTCCAAGGAAATCCCCGGGAAGAGTTAGCCTGGATAGCCTTGAAAACAAACAGATCAAACACAACACGAGAAAACTTAAAGAATGTGTATGGTATCATGTGTCTCTCTCTGTGGTGGTTCATTCCACAGGACAAATGCATATTCAACACACTGCCTTATTACATAACTGATCTATTTATTAATCGCATACTATAGAGTCGTTGAGGGAATGACACCACAAGACATTCTAATCTCTCGGTCCCGTGGATGCTCTTTCAATGCAGCGCCGTTGCCATCCCAAGCCCAGTGACCTTACTCTGTATACCGTGCCACTCTCCAGCAACTTTTCCCAAGTCCCTTAACTCGTTGCAGTCTGTATTTTCCACCTTTTTTTCCAGTTCCAGGACACAAATGATCAACTGGGGGGACCAAATAGCCACCCTGATTTTCTTCTTTGTGGTCTTTTTTTCCTGAAAGTTACAGTCCTTGGCTGTATCCATATAATGAATGATCTTGGACCATGGTAGTAAATGCACCAAATAGGATCATATGAATTGCTGTCTAGCCTTAGTCAATAAACCTGTAGGACTTTTAAACAAATGTGTACCTGTAAACGTCCTGCATCCTACATTGTTGAGCTGTCATCAACATCCTTGTGTCTGTTTCGCTGTTATGATATTAGATAAATATGGAAGTGAATGCATTCCACAGGATCATCATTTTTTTAAAAAAAGGAATTCTGATTCTGTTTTCTAAAGAAATGTTGTAGAAATTCTTAATTTGGATCTATTTATTAGTAAGAGTTTCAGCTTTCTTCAGCTGCCAGTGTGTTCCCCATCTTTACCATCACACCTGGAGTAAGAAATTTTTGTTTGTTTGCATATGATCCTCTTAGACTCTTTTATATTTGAAAAATGAAAATCTTTCTTTGGGGGAAAAAACTCTGGATTATTCTGCCATAAAAGATTATGTATTAACTTGTAGATTCAGTGGTTCAATACCTGTTTAGTCACTTGCTTATGTTTCCAGAAGGATTTCTTGTGTTGGTGACAATAAAGATGGTTGGGGAGGGGGGATATTTTTGTTCTTGATGTACCCTGTTTTGAAACTAGAAATCTGTCCTGTGGCATGCAAAAGAAAGCAAATTATTTTTAAAAGAAAAAAAAAAAACCCAAAGTACTTTTGGTGTCATTATTCCATCTTCTCCATAAGTGGAGATATGCAAAATAAGAACAGCTCAGCACCAAGTTTTTGTGCTAGGAATTCAACTGAAAAGAAAAGAAAACGAAGAAATACTTCTGGATCCAAAGGTTCGTTCACTGGATCAGCCTTAAGAAAGTCTCTATGTGTGCTAATAGACTAGTATCTCCCTTGTTGATTCCCACGCCAGATGCGGTCTTTTCATACAGAGATTAACTAGGGTCTATACAGAAAATGGTCTTTCCAGACCCATTCTTTTGGGCAGGAATGTAAATGCAGATTGATAATGGAGTTATTTCTGCATTTTAAAAAGGGGATTTTTTTTTACATTGTTTTTTTTCCTATCCAAAGACACTATTTTTTTCCTTTTAAAAAATTATAATACAGCCATGCTCCTTGTAAATTACTTCTCAAAAGCATCCTCTCTGAGGACAAATGTACTTTTTCAATATTGTTATGACTCTTATGATTGGCATGACCATCCTTGAAGCATTTATTTTGTAGTCCACTTCTCACTGTTTAATTACAGAGGAACTTTGAGTCATTTTGAACATTAGGTGACTGATGAATTGCTTGGTTTTAGTTGTGTTTTGTTTCTTTTTTAACTTTACAGGTGAAAGGGGTGGACAATGCTTATATGGAATTGTTTGTGGCATTTAAAAATCTTGAAATTTTTCTAAATGTTAATTCACACATTCTAATTAAGCCAGAAATGTATGTAGTTTAACTAAAATATCTGTGCAGTTTAACTAGAAATGTATATATGTAGTGTGGGCCATTTTTATTTTTGTGTCTAAATTGTGTGACCAAAACTGTGATTTGGCAATGTAAAGATGTTTTTGTTCCTAGGTTACTGACCAAGAAACTGGTTAACATAAGAAATATGCAGACAAAAAGGATAGTAAGAAGGGAAGCTATTACAGTGATAAATTTTAGACCTAAAATTTAGGTAATAAAGCAAATGTCTTCAGAATATTGTCTGGAATGGATAAAATTCAGGAAAACTTAACCCTTTACGGAGACAGAAAAAGGAGTTTTCCATGAAATTCCAATAGAATAAGAGTCATATGCTAATTTTTTTTTAAAGTTGAACTCTTGCTCTCATCTGATTTTTAAGTGCAGAAATGATAAATCCCCCTTCAATTAAATTCTAATAGTTATACTTAAAAACCCCCTGAGTTCTGCCCCGTTTATGTACATTCACCTTTGAAACCTGTTATTTTTGACATGTACGTTCTAACAGTGGCTTCAGTTTTTTTTAAGCATGAAGGGAAAAAGGCAGGGTTTAATTTCTTTTGTGTGTGTGTGTATATATATATATATATAGAGAGAGAGAGAGAGAGATGTTTCCAATAAAATTAATTGGGTGAGTGTAAATATGGTTTAAGCCAACCAGAGTATAATAAACTTTAAATTTTCCCTCAGCAATTCAAAGGGGAAAAAAATGTATGTACAGAACTCTCCCCCCGCCCCTTTATCAATTAGCATTTGCCTCTGGTTTTGCAGCTGGATATGTAGAAAAAGGTATGCTTAGTTTATAGCAGGCATGTTAGCAACAAAAATGCGTGCAGCTATTTTGTTTCTTCACTATAATCCACCTCTCTTTATGTAGACAAATAGATATAGACAAATAGATATGTCTATATATGCTTACAGAGTGTGTCAGAGTAGGGGAGAACATAAAAACTGAAGATCAGGAGATAAAATATCTAGGAGAAAAATTTCCTAGGAGAGTGTCCTAAACATTTTTAAATTGCAAAGCAAATTGCTGTAATCTGAATAATTACCCACCTGTTTTGTGGGAAGAACCAATAAAATTGGTTTTCTTCCACTAAACACGTCTTCCACCAAAAATGTTTCTGCTGGTAACTTTTACAGACCCAGCTACTCTTTAAAAAAAAAAAAAAAAGTTTCAGCTAGCATACCATCCCACATACTATTTAGAGCCCCAGATGTGTGAATAAGTTGACATACTTGTATTTAAGAGAGACTTTATTCCTAAAATGTGTTAGCTGTCCCTAGGTAATGGAGTTGGATGTTTCGTGTTGGAAATGGCCCGTGTTGCTGTTGGGTGGTGTGTGTTCATTTTTCTCACTGTGGAGGTGATCTGCTCTGGAGTAGTTTACTGTATGCTTGTTACTTTCCACCCTTAGCACTTTTGTATACTGATGCTGTGTACTCCGTACGTACACACATCTGAAAGTCTTGCTTTGGACTGTTGCTCTAAAGCTATGAGTATGATGTACAGACTACTGCAACTACAATGAATGTTGAGGAGTCGATTCCCATGGTTTAGTCTAGTCTTGGGCTGGAAGTCTACATCTTTTGACCTCTTTTGTTTTCTGTGATGCTTTATTATATAGGCACTGCCATCCTTGAATATCCCTTGTAAAGATGCATTGAAGACGTCAAAGGAAGACAAAGCCACCACTGTCTGTAAACTGTAAATATGTATTTTGGCACTTGTACTCCAGTATTCTGAAAATAGAGTTATGATGGAAATGCTGACAGATCCCTAATGGGGGCTAGAGCTACCATGCAGTGCAAAAATAAATTAAGTAATTGTATTCTTGAGATTAACAGTGCAAGGCCAGTACATTTTATAAATCTGTCAGTATCTTTTTTTTAATGGAGTGTATGTGTAGTTATGTTGAAAGATACACTGTGTATGTGTGTGTAGATGCTACTATGTGAACTACAAGGCATTCGTTAAGATGTATTCCCCATCTCTAAAACCCATGTTGAAATGTAAGTACAGATGGACAGAAATAGGTGTTTTACTTAAATTCTTATCAAATTTCTTGTGGCTTCATTTTCTTTTCAGCGTACAGTCTTCCTGATTTGTTAAGATTCATTTGACCAAATTTTGGTTTCCCTTTGCATACAAGAAAAATGAGCTCCCAGCCTTTCTCAAGAAGTGATGCTGGTCTTAAGGAAGAATGAATGGCAAGATGAGAAACAGCTGGGGGCACAGTTTTGCTCCATTCATCTTTGAGTCCCCAGGGTCTAGCGCCGTATTCTGTGTCCTAAAACCAGTACGTTTTTTAAGCTCTGCAAAGATTGGGCAAGAAAAGGTAGGGTACATTCTTGGAATAAACCAGGTTACTTGTGCATGGTATTTTTTTCTTTTTCCCCTTTTTTCTCTGGGAGGTTCTGTTCACAAACTTAACAAAGGTCTTGCATTTACTCTAGTGGCAATAAATGCTACCTTGTTTAGACAGGAAGGAGAAAGACTACATCAACAGAGAGCAGAGAATGCTTTCGGTTTGGCAAGGAACCAAGGGATTGGAGGTAATGCTACTTAAGAGTAGAGAGAGGTCAGATTTGAGAAACCTTATCTGCAGGTGACAAGCCCTTGAGGGGATGATAGTGGGCTGCTTTCTATCTTATCAATTAGCAACTGGTTTTAGGTGTGGAAGCCTCAGTTCCAGATGGGTTCATCTGACAGCTAAGCTTTCTAATGACCATGCTTGAATTGAACTATCTTTTCCTCTTGTTTCAGCCTAGATATTCATTTGTTGATTTTAAAATAATGGCCTTGCATTTTCTCCAACATGGAGAAAGTCGGGATGAGCATCCCGTGCTTGCTGTAGATAGGATGTCATCTCCCAAGTGCTCTCACATGGCAAGTGCACTGAACCTCAGTCTCCCCCCAAACCTCCCCCGCCGCTAGCATCCACCCCCCCTCCACTGCCCCACCCCATACTCCGAATCACATTCCCACTTGGATACCCAGGGAGTCCTGGAGAGAGATGGCAGCTGAAGCGAGGCCTGACGCCCAGACCTCTCTGCTTGGGAATTTGGGGATATGTTGTCCAAAACGCATGGACTCGTTTGTTTGATTAGTGGAGCAACCAAAGGTATTTTATGGGTCCCCTTGCCCGGAATGCCACCCAGCTAGGAAAGCCTGAGCCCATTTCAAGGCTTATGCTTTCTGCACCCGGTAATAGTATCCACACCTTCCTGTTTATGTGGCCTCTTCCTCCTGGAGGCATTTCCAGTCTTTTCCAGAGGTTGTTAACTTGCCCTGGGCTGTCGGCGCAGCCTCTTGGTCTTAATTTCCCCTTAATTAGAGAAGGGTAACCAGCGTGGTTCCCAAGCGCTAGGGAGAGACATACAAGGCACAAACGAGAAAACACTCCATTAATTATAACTGGGCTCTGTAGCTATACAAAAATAATCTACTGCTGGAATGAGAAGGCTCCCGAGTCCACGTTGATAATAACTCAGGGCGTCGGGATCATGTGCGCGGAAGAGGTGGCCACAGGGAACAGGGAGACGGTGGTGCATGAAGGCAAAGCAATTTGCTTCTTTTGCCTCGTAACCATGTCTCCCAGCACATGTGGCCCCCACTGCGGAGCTCTGAAGTTTCAAAAGGGTAGAAAAGGATAAATCCAGGCCATTAAAAGAAAATAATCAAAGCTATTGAAAAGATAAAACAAATGAGTCGCACTAAAAGGGCCGTCTGTGCAAGTAATAAGGCTGAAATACTGATACCGATTTCCTAGCCGAGCAGCATTCCTCACACATGTGGTTTGTGTATCCATGTCTGGGTGGGTGGTCTGGGAGAAGTGCTAAATGCAGCAAGCTGGCTTAGTTTTTGAGCCATGGAGGGAAGCTTTGGGACAGGCTCAGCCCCTGGCATCTATAGCCCCTGCAACATAAAGAGGCTTTCCTTTTGCTTTGTTCCAGGAGGGAAAGTTTTAACTTAGCTTATTCATTTAAATATGAGTCTCTGTTCTGCACAGAATCAAAGGGTAGGAGGTTTGTGAGGTTTGTGTGTCTGTGCGGGTGTTTTAAAGCACCTCCTTGTCCCGTGTCCCAGCTCTAGGAATGGGATGTATGGCATAGAATGTAGTAACTCTCCATTTGTTCTAATTTATCCCCTGGGTGCTAGGCGACTATACACGTTTCTTTGGAAAGCGATGCTATTTTAAATAATAACTCAATCTAGATAGGACACGAAAGAGTATTAAGAGCACATGTTATGAATCTGGTCCATGAACAAAAGCCAAAGGCAGATGGACTCCCCCCAAAGGCACATATATATTAATGACAAAGGAAGTACACTCAGTTCAAAGGGGGAGACTTGTTAGGGGAGACTTCTGCTCAGAAAACAAGGTGCCCATCGATTCATGGCTTTTGACAGACATGGATCTTTGTCTGAAGACAGGTTGCTTCGTGACTATTCCTCAGAATTGATGACTGTTGTGGTCTTTATTTTGTATATCCATCACTGGGGGAATGGATCATTGTTTTCCACATTATAATATATGCTTGTTTACAGGTTTAGTCCCTATCCACCCCTCCCCCTGCCAACTGAAATGTAAGCCTGATGAAGACAAAGGCTTTGTCTTGTTATATGGCTGACTCCAGGACCTAGAACAATTCCTGGACGAACTAGGTACCTATATTTGTTGAGTGAAAATGTGGGAGTATTTTGTAAAACACTGACCTCTTGACATTTTATGAAAAAAGGTTTTGTGTTAAAGCGAGTTTGGGAAAAGTGCCCAGTATCTGACCTTCTTGGAAATTCATCACACACTCCTCTAGTAAATCTCTGGGAGGTCATATATTCTGCCAACAACCACCAAACTGGTTTAATTTGAACACTATTTCTTATATTGTATGTAACAACAGGAGTTGCAGAAGACAGTAACAGATGTTTTGTTTTAAAGTTCCTTGATCAACATAATTTTATACTATATTTCATTCAAGGCTTACAACCTAAAGTTGGGATGCTGCAGGTTCACAGAAGGACAATAGAACTGGTAATATCCCCAGAAATTGTTTTCTGGGTTAGGTGACCACTTACTATCCAAACTGGAACATTGGAGAATTATCCCAGGACAATATGAGTAAAGTGGGTTGTCTTTGGCAAACTAGGATATGTGGCAGGGCATCGTATTTCCAAGGAATGCACTGTTGAACAGAGAGAACTGACGATTTACCCTCAGATTTCTGCTTCTACCCTCAGATTTCTGCCTGTACATGATAAAGAGTGAGTGGTTGGGTTATGTATGGTAACAGAAGAGCATCACCCTCAAGGTAGGGGCAGGCCCTTAGGATCCAGGTTGGAAAGGGCATTTTCAATGTTGCTGAGGATCTACGGGTGTTGAAGTAGTCCCTGGGCCATCCCTCATCATCAACTGCCTCTCCCCGACCCACCCCACACCGGAGCCTATCATTTGAATAGGTGAATAGGCTGTAGACGATCTGTCCTTTCTACAGTACATGCACCATACAGGTATGTGTATAGGCCCAACAGTTGGGTCCCTGGCCCTGATCCCCAGAGCCTATTGCATGTTGAGGTTGTGGTGTTTTTCCACACAGGATATCTGCCACCTTTGCACCAAATGTCACCTCTTCATTGCCACCTGCTGAGTCACTCTGCCTCCTGCTGCTGCTTCCTGGGGGTTGACACCCTCTCCCTGCTCATTGTTGGAGTGTGTTCTGGAATTTTGCTGCTCTCTCCTCTGCCTCCATGCCCTGCCATGTGATATCCTTTGATGTTTCGGTGGTTCCAGGTTGCACAGGTGTAATTCCTAGTAGAGACAGAACAAAGACTCCAAAAATGTTGAATGAATGAATGACTGTAAATAAACCTCTTGGCTTACAAAGAGGTTGCTACATTGTCACTCTCTACTGCCTCTTTCTCCAAAATTCCCTTATTCTGCTACTGTTTTAAAGGTAGTGTTTTATGGGGACAAAAACCACACATGCTGGAGTCAGAAAGGCTTGGTCTTGAATCCCAGAGCTGCCACTCCTAGTGCTTAAACACTTAACCTTTCTTGACACTGGGTTTTCTCATCTGTGAGATGGGAATAAGAATGTACTTCTGGTTTAAGGTCGTTACAGAGATGAGATACTTCTAAGAGCACTTTGCATGCAACGGAGTGATTTTTACTGTGATTCTGCTGTTGGAATATGATGAGAGCCTCTAATCTGCTCTTGTGGTTGAGAATTTTGCAAACACATAGCAGGACCTTGTTGCTATTTGCTGTTCAGCCTCAGCTGTGAGCATTGACCACCCTCACATGCACATTCTTGCAAAACAGTTTTCAGTTACACAGCTGACTTCTGCTTTCGTAGCTGTTTTCAGCCCTTGGAAAAGAAAGGGAGGCAGAGGTAATAGGACACAGTGTTCAGGTTTCTTGTGTCCTCAGGGCTGGGTCACCTTAAACTGCATTGAACATAGTTTTCCTTGGTGAGCTTGTTTGGTGGAGATAATGTTGGTGAAGCTGAGGTCACAGGTTCAACCCCTTTCCGAGCCCATTTGGTTTTTCCCCTGTATGGCCACAAACTTTCCAGTCTTAGGAAGTCCAGGGTCTTAGAAGGACAGAGAGAGAGACTGTCCTTTCAAACGTGACTTCATAACATCTTCTGAAGGGGAATTATTGTATACTGTTATCATTGCCATCTTAAAGTACCCGTGGCTTGCTATTTTGGTAAAGGGTGTTTAGTTGGGTGACCATCCTCTCAATAATATTGGCAATTTCACCTGGAATAAGCCAAGGTTGTGATCTTGGTTAGACAGACACTCTGCTCGGTTATCATATAGACCTTAGGATGACATTACTCCTTTTGTATTTGAAAGCAGATATGTATACCATGTTGAATTGTTACCTTATAACCCTGGCATCTGATTTATAGCAAGCATCTCCGTAACTCTTATTTCACAATTTTGATGGGATGTGGTTGGTCATATTGCTTTGTAGAGGACCCCAGTATAGCCCTTTGCTATGTTGCAAGGCAAAGAAATGCCACTTTAGTGACTACTATTCCCTATATTCTATTTTCTCTTAATTATGTGATGTGTTAATTTTCTATTGCTGCTGTAAATTATGACAAACTTAGTTGTTTAAAACAACGCAGACTTAGAATCTGTGTGCAATGCAGGAGACATAGGAGATGCAGGTTTGATCCCTGGGTTGGGAAGTTCCTCTGGAGAGGAGGAAATGGCCACCCACTCCAGTATTCTTGCCTGGAGAATCCCATGGGCAGAGGAGCCTGGTGGACTATGGTCCAACGGGCTGCAAAGAGTCAGACACAACTGAAGCGACTGAGCACAGGCTAAACTCAGAACGTCAGCAGGGCTGCACAAAGTCTTCCAGAGACTCCAGGGGAGAATTAGTTTCTTTGCCTTTCTCCAGTTTCTAGAGACTGCCTGCATTTCTTGGCTCACGGTCCCTTCCTCCATCTTCAACATCAGCAGTGTAGCTTTTTAAAACATCTCCCTGACTTTTACCTTCTGCCTCCTCTTCCATCTTTTACGAACTCTTATAACTACCTTTGGACCATCCAGAGAATCCAGGATAATTTCCCCATCTCAAGATTCTTTAGTAATCATAATCAAACTTGCCCCTTTACCATGTAAGGTAATATATTCACAGGTTTTAGCTATTAGGATGTGGTCATCTTTGGGGGGCAAGTACTGTGTCCACCACAGTGGGAAGATGCCAGTATTGAAATCCCCATCCTTCTGGAAGTTTAAGGAAATAAACTTCTACTTAGGTAACTAAATAGAATTTGTCCATCCCACATTAAAATTGAAAGTAATTTTGCCTCCAGTTCTAATAGTTCATGGCATCATACTCTGTGATGATGACTATGGTAATGATTTTCGAAAAATCCATGGTGAATCATCTTGAAAGGCTATTTAAGGTTCTGGCTGTGGTGATGGAAATTCAGTCTGTTATTCAACAGATATTTATTGAGTATCTGCCATGTGCCAACCAGTCTCCTGAGGAGCTTGTGAAAATGGAGCTGTGATGGCTACAGAATTTCCCTCCCACTTTGCTGGGACAGAGACTCTTCCCTCCTGAGCAACAATGTCATCATGTGGTTAGGACTTGTTTGAAGCAATATGGAAATCCTTAACTGGCAGACAGACCAAACAGCCTCTATGGGCTCCCAGCCTTCTCACTCCCATTGCTGATGGCAAACTTCTTAATCTGATCTGAGTTTCACAACCTTTTTAAAGAATGGCCTAGAGTAAATTTGTTGTTGTTCAGTTGCAAAGTTGTGTCTAACTCTTTGAGTCCCCATGGACTGCAACACACCAGGCTTCCCTGTCCTTCACTGTCTTCTGGAGTTTGCTCAAATTCATGTCCATTGAGTCAGTGATGCCATCCGACCATCTCATCAACTGTTATCCCCTTCCCCTTGTGCCCTCATTCTTTCCCGGCATCAGAATAAATAGTTCAAACAATGCACAGGGAGCAATCTGGGGCACTGACAGAACACAGGAACCAGCCCTGCAGTGCTGCCACCCAGTCAGTGTGCAGTTGCTCCTCACTGCTCTGTTTCATTTAATAAAGATGAGAACCCAATGACGTCAGCATCATCCTACACCATCTACCCCAGTGATTCCTGTATGCTGAGCTGTGGTCTGGGTTTAACAGCATCACCCAGGGAGCTTTTACAAGCCATTCCTTTTCCAGAGGCTCTGATTTAATTCATTTGCATGAAGCCTTGGATATCGGTAATTTCAAATGCTCCCTAGATTAATTCTAATGTGCAGCCAGGATAGGAGTGTACAAATTAAAGTCCTGGTTCCCACTGCCAGAGATTGTGATTTAATAAGCCTAGAATAGGGGCCGCAGATCCTGATCGTTAAAGTTTCTAACAGGCTGCCAGGTTTGGAGGCTACAGTCCTAGCAACAATCTTCTGGGACCTTCAGCTATCATCAGAATTCTGTTCCCCAGGGATCCCCAGTGCTCATCAGGGACTTGTTCTGGGTACAGATTTCTGGAATCCATCTCTACCTCAGCCTTCCCGACCCAGACTCTGGGGGCTGCAGCTAAAAAGCTATAGGTTTAACAAGTTCTCTAGGTGACTCTTACCTGGAAATTGTAGGAAACACTGTAGAGCTACTTAGGATCCTGAGGCCAAGAACTTAAAGTTGTGCCTTTACTTCCACTGATTTATAATCGAGCCCACAAACCCACTCTCAGTTCCCTGCATTTGGCTGATTTGCCCTTGTGGCCAGTATTCCTGGTCTTGGTTTGGTGGCATACCAAGGATGGGGCATTGAATGAGTAGCATGGGCTAGTTTGCTTAACTGATTCTCCTTGGATTTTCTGCTCTGTTGATGGCTGTCTGGACAGTGATGTATCATTTCCTTGTTAGGTCATCTGATAGGTTCACCACAAGAAAGAGGGAGGAATGTCCTACAGTAGGGATCCCCAGCCTCAGGGGATCTAATGCCCAATGATCTGAGGTGGAGCTGATGTAATAATAATAGAAATAAAA
Organism: Antilocapra americana; assembly: GCA_007570785.1. Classification (NCBI taxonomy): domain Eukaryota; kingdom Metazoa; phylum Chordata; class Mammalia; order Artiodactyla; family Antilocapridae; genus Antilocapra; species Antilocapra americana. Next base: position 715,409 of record ML663041.1, read on the forward strand.
CAATAATGGAAATGGTGTAAAAATAATAGAAATAAAGTGCACAGTGAATGTAACACACTTGAATCATCCCCAAACCATCCCTCTTCCACCCCCTGGTCTGTGGAAAAACTCTTCTGCAAAAGCAGTCCCTGGTGCCAAAAAGGTTGGGGACCACCACTCTGAAGTACCATGCATAGGAATAAGGCAAATCAGATCCGGGTGTAAATAAAGCAGAGGTACTTAAAAAGGCACCAATCAAATTTCCTCTGATGGAGACAGCATGTTGGCACTGAAATATTGAATGTTTCCTGCACCAGGTATACATTTTTAGTTTCTTTTATATGATCCAATTTGTTAGCAATTCTAGCATAAGAAGATCACTGTTTATTTTTGTTTTAGTTTTGCCTTTCAGTAAATGGATTATTTCCTCATGTCTTTAACCCGGTAACCAAGGTGGAAAAATTGTTTCCCTGAAATTATATAGCTTTCTCCTTTGTAACTATGTTAGCCTCAATATGATCCATGGTATGGATGTTCAGGCTCCAGAATTTTTGTACAGAATCATCCAGTCTTCCTCAAAGGTGGTTTTCCAGCACATTTACATAGTTGAGTCCCCAGCCCATTGATGGTGTCCTCATACCTCACCAACTTATAAAAACTCAAAGTCAATTGCCGTGTAGAATCTCCACAGATTTGACTACAGTGTTGACTTATGACCTAAAGGAACAGAGATGTCAGCTTAGGTTTTGGGTGTTTTCTGAGAACCAAAGATGATGGTAATTCCCAGTAAGTTGACTGAAGAGGAGTATTTTTTTTCCCCCAAGTCATCCTACTTTCATAGAATTCAAAGCTTTTTCTCCAAGGGTCATTATTGGTCATTAATGATCTTGCTTCGAAATCCCTCAGGACAATAAACTTATTTGTATGGAAGCAAAATTTTTGACAAACTAAGTCATCAATTTTTCGCTTTCTTCAAAATGGAAGGCATCCACAAGATAAGATGCCATTGATTTAAAGGTGTCAGGTATCTGTATTCAGTAGCATGATAGAAATGACAATTTAGCCAATAAATAATTGTTCATCTTCCTAGAAGGTCCACCCCATGGTTATTCTTTCATTGGCTGCTGACTGAGGGATTTTCCAAACTTTGAGTAACTTGGAGGATACCAGCTCAAAGAAGAGGCTCAGGGCTTAGAGAATACCAGGCAAGAAAAACAGAAGTTGCAGGCAGGGCAGTGTGTGGTATGAGGGAGTCACCGTAGGGCCAGGTATGGGGGTTTGCATGGAGTTGCACAGAGAACCCAGGAGGCATGTAGCACCTGGTATAGGAAGTCATTCCAGGAAGAGAACCTACTGTGGACAAAGGGGAAAGTACTAAGGACAATTACATCGAATTCAGTTTGACTCAAAGATAGGCTACAGATATGGGGAAAGCAAGAGAGGAAACTGGAAAAGTAGGCAAAGGCCACATGATGGCCATCCCTGTTGCCAGACTAACAAACTTGGGCTTCACCCACCAGATAAATGGGCAGCTACAGTGGGTAGCAAGCAGTAGCAAGGCCAGCTTTGCATTGTTAGGTAGGGTCCCCTACTCTTCTCCTCCACAGTCTACTTAACAGTATACTATGAAGTATCCTCTGACCTCAAACTTCTGTGCTCTCATGGTACCCTTAGCAGGAACCTCTGCAACATGCATCACATGTTTTTTTGCTGCCCTTGTATTAGTTATCCATTGCCACATGACAAATTACCCCTACATTTAGCAGCTTAAAACACCACATATTTTTTTAATCTCACAGTTACTGTGGAGTCTAGACCTGGTTTAGTTGGGTCCTCTGGCTCAGGGCCTCTCAAGCTGCTGGCTGGCCAGGCTGTAGTCATGTCAAGGCTCCAGTTTGGTATGATGTGCTTCCAAGTTCATTTAGTGGTTGTTGGCAGGATTCAACAATTCCTCACCGGCTGTTGGACTGTGGGCCTCAGTTCCTTGTTGGCTGTTGGCTGGAGGACACTCTCAGTTTCTTGCTGTGTGAGCTTCTCCAGCTGACAGCTTGCAGGGAGAAGCCAGCAAGCCGAGAGTCTGCTAGCAAGATGGAAGTCATAGTTTTTATAATCTAATCATGGAAGTGGCATCCATTACCTTTTTCTATATTCTGTTCATGAGAAGCAAGTCACTAGGTCCGATTGACACTTAAGGAGATATTCCTTCTATTGTCATGTCAATAAAAGGAGTCTGGAGCTGCCAGCTGGGTGAGTCCTTATTCGGAGCACTAACCTTCCTCTCAGATGGAGCTTGGTAGTGGATAAGGAGCAATTTATTTCTTGACCTGAAAAAGCTGTGAACTTGAAGGCACTTCCTGATATTCCAGACCCCTGGACAGATTCAAGGAAACAGAGAAGGAATTTTTTTGTTCCTTAGCTGGTCTCCATCCTCCTCCCCTGAGAGGAAATGTGGCAAAACTCTGAAGCCTGCACACAGGGAACAGAGAAAGGAAAGATATATGTATTAGAAGGTGTCAGCTTGGATTTCCGTAGGCTGCCTGTTTATGCTTCACCAACTCAACTTTCTGCTTTCTAAGTCACGGCCATTTGTCTTTCCTTCTGGAATGTTTTTAGTAGTTGGAAAGCAGCCCACCTCCCAGCTTGACTTGTGGAACTCACATCCCATCCCTGTGTATTCCTGGGCAGAACTAACATGATAGATTCTGCTCTGGGTTTCTCTCTTGTTATCAAGGAGGTTCCATTCTACTATTTATATATTTTGTTTTTCAAACTTTCCATTAGGATTATGACTTTCTTCTCAAATGTGATTAACTTCTTTGGCCCCCAACCCAATTTCTCAAATGGTCACCATCATTTTCATGGAGGTGGATGTAATTGGCTGGCCTGGACAAGATAACCAGTATCCAATATTTTCCTAGGAAAATCTAAAATTTATTTTCCAGGGACATTAATTTGTTTATTAAACATCTATTGAATGTCTGCTATGGGTCAGTCTCAGTGAGATAATCAGGGGGAAGAAAGCATAGTATCATCCCTATAGGAGCTTACAGATTTTAGCATATTTTGCAGTTGCCTTATCTCATTTAAAAAACCTTTCCCTCTCTATGAAATGTCATCTGGAAAATATTTTCAAATTATTTATAAGGGCTTCCCTGGTGGCTCAGACAGTAAAGAATCTTCCTGCAATGCAGGAGACCTGGGTTTGATCCCTGGATCAAAAAGGTCCCCTGGAGAAGGAATGGCAATGCGTTCCTGTATTCTTGCCTGGAGAATTCTGTGGATAGAGGAGTCTGGCAGGCAACCATTCATGGAGTCACAAAGAGTCAGACACAACTGAGATCCTCAAATTGTTGAAAACTTTGTGTGATCTTCACTTTAATGCTCTATGGTATATGTTTAAGGAAGGATTCAATGTGGTCCATCTCAACAGTGATGAGAGGAGAACTCTCACATTAAGTGACTTTGGAGGAAATGTGAGATTGGACAGCAAGTTCTATACCTGGCTTCCCAATGATTTCTTGGTCATCATCTTCCATCTCTGCTTCTTCTTTTGGTCAAAATCACTGTGTGGATCACAATAAACTGTGGATAATTCTGAAAGAGATTGGCATACCAGACCAGCTGACCTGCCTCTTGAGAAACCTGTATGCAGGTCAGGAAACAACAGTTAGAACTGGACATGAAACAACAGACTGGTTCCAAATAGGAAAAGGAGTACGTCAAGGCTGTATATTGTCACCCTGCTTATTTAACTTCTATGCAGAGTACATCATGAGAAACCCTGGGCTGGAGGAAGCACAAGCTGGAATCAAGATGGCCAGAAGAAATATAAATAACCTCAGATATGCAGATGACACCACCCTTATGGCAGAAGGTGAAGAAGAACTAAAGAGCCTCATGATGAAAGTGAAGGAGGAGAGTGAAAAAGTTGGCTTAAAGCTCAACATTCAGAAAACTAAGATCATGGCATCCGGTCCCATCACTTCATGGCAAATAGATGGAGAAATAATGGAAACAGTGGCTGACTTTATTTTGGGGGGCTCCAAACTCACTGAAGATGGTGATTGCAGCCATGAAATTAAAAGACACTTGCTCCTTGGAAGGAAAGTTATGCCCAACCTAGACAGCATATTAAAAAGCAGAGACATTGTTTTGTCAACAAAGATCCATCTAGTCAAAGCTATGGTTTTTCCAGTAGTCATGTATGGATGTGAGAGTTGGACTATGAAGAAAGCTGAGCACTGAAGAATTGATGCTTTTGAACCGTGATGTTGAGAAGACTCTTGAGAGTCCCTTGGACAGCAAGGAGATCCAACCAGTCCATCCTAAAGGAAATCAGTCCTGGGTGTTCATTGGAAGGACTGATGTTGAAGCTGAAATGCCAGTACTTTGGCCACCCGATACAAAGAGCTGACTCATTTGAAAAGACCCTGATGCTGAGAAAGATTGAGGGAAGAGGAGAAGGGGACAACAGAGGATTAGATTATTGGATGGCATCACTCACTCCTGTTGTAAGTGAATATCCTGCAGTGTTCATTAAAGTGAATTGAAAGCTCTGTAACACAGGGAGCCCAGCATGGTGCTCTGTGATGACCTAGAGGGGTGGCATGGGAGCAGGGAAAGAGGCTCAAGAGAGAGAGAACCTATATATAATTATGACTGATTCATGTTTTTGTATGATGGAAACCAACACAACATTGTAAAACAATTATCCTCCAATTAAAACCAAAAACTGTGGTCCCAAACCCCACAATGTGCCTTGATGGAGGCACTTGTCTGAGATCTAGGAAGGTGAGTAATGGGGCTCTTTTTTTCTGTGCAGAGTAAAAAAGATCCATAAGGCAGACAGTTGAGTTCTTTCCAGGCCATTTTGCCTCTTAAAATGGCATTGACATCAGAACGAGTTGGACTAACTTGGGTGTTTGTCACAAGTGCGGTGTCTTAAGGTCAAAGAGAGCAAGCCCAGGCTCTTCTGGGTGCCCTCTGTTCATTTCTGCCTTCCTGGCCTCATGTCTATATTCCTTGGATTTTCCTCACATCTCTTCTTGCGGCTCTCTTCCCTCTTACTCATTGTTCTTTCCCGTGCTCTCTTTCCATACACTGGTAGTTGCGGTAGTATTACGTCAGCCCGAGGGCAGAGACGTGTAGGAGGCTTTGTGTGTCTGTCCTGGAGAAGGAGTGCAGTCTCCTGAAGAGGTCTGAGTGTGGAGCCAGGGTTTGATAGTAATTTAGGAAGCCGGAATTTGCCTTCAAAGCTTTGGGAGGGTTGAGAGCGGGCTATTTATAATCCATCAGGGGATTAAAAAGAAAATAGGCAGGTTCAGGGATATTGCTGTAGATCACGTAGACAAGATGAAAAGATAGAGCAGCTCAGGAAATGTGTTTACAGATAAGAGGCAAGTTTAAAAAGCTGGGCCACAATCATGGGGACTTTGACTGATTGCCCCTACTAAATAATGTATAAATGAATGTTATTCAACAACTAATGATATTGATTGGCAAAACAACAGTGGGCAAATGGAGGCAAAACCAGAAGACTTAGCAATAAATCTGCAGTCCAGGCCCTGCTAGGGCACCCACAATCCTGACCTTTCTCTCTTGTCTTCCAACTAGACCACTTTCAGCAAGCTTTGGGGGGAACTGACTCTTCATTTGTTGGGTCATTCCTTATGGCAACACATTTGAGTACCTCCTGTGTCAAGTTGGATATATTTAGAAGAAAAGATGCAGCCTCAGCTCTGAAGGTCCTCATAGGAGAGAGACAGGAAATAAACCCAGCTAATAAAACCATGACAATGAATTTTGTAGCAACGCAGACAAAATGTGGTGAAAATCCAGGAGGCACAGCAGTCTGAAAAGTATCTCAGAACTAGGACCTGGTGTTTTGACTGGGTTGAAAGAGCCTTGAGAAATTCCTGCAGGATGGAGAACTCACCTTCCCACTTTCATAATGAGGATTAAGCATTAAGTATCAAGAAATGACCTATATTTGAAGTTCACTGAGAAACTAGAAGGGAGCCTAAAGTGAATTCGGTCCTCACCATTACTTTCCCCAACCCGTATCATAAGCATTTTCTTAAAAATTCCTCAAGATAAAAAGATTCAACCAGGTCAGTCAACTAGTTTTTTCTTTTATTTGTAAGATGGAGAGAAATGGGGGAGAATTTGGGAGTAGATTTTTCTGCAGTTGGTAAAAACATTGTTGATAATGAAGACTTTTGGATTAAAGTTGGATTGAGAATGCAGGTTGCCTCGATGTCAGTACTTTTAAGGCCATTAAATACAGAGATAGTAGGAAGAGGCTTGGAAGATGGCAAGGAGAACTCTATTCCACAAACACACCTTCCTGTTAAGAGAGTCAATAAACTCTACACTACCAACCTTCAGTGTGATGGGGAATTCTTGGAAATCTTTTAGAATAAATTCACCAAGAAGAGTTGGTATATTTTAGTTTCATTAAAAATATCAGGCTTCCAATGAGCCAAGAAGGTCCCTGTAATCTTTAGATTTCCACTTAGGAAACTGGAGATGGCTAATTGCTGAACAGTGTCTAGGAGGAAATATAGGTGCTGCATTTAATCAGGCAGGGAGGTTGGTTGTAAGTGCCCACTCACTAAAAACAATGAGCAGAACTTGGCTGAAATATTAAGAAGCCTAGCAAAGGTTAAAAAAAAAAATACTATCATCGTTGTCCCACCTCAGCACAATTAAATCAGAACCTTGAGTGGTGGGGTACCAGGCACCAACGCTTCAAGTTTGTCAGATGATTCTAATATGCAACTAAGTCAGTTCTGGGATCCTGAACTTGGAGAGAGAATATAGGACCCAGCAACAGAGACCCATGGAGAAGGCAATGGCACCCCACTCCAGTACTCTTGCCTGGAAACTCCCATGGACAGAGGAGCCTGGTAGGCTGCAGTCCATGCGGTCGCAAAGAGTCGGACACGACTGAAGTGACTTAGCAGCAGCAGCAGCAACAGAGACCCAACATGAGTTATTAAGGGAATAGTTTTTAAGTTTTGCGCAGTATAGGAAAAAAATGGGATTGTTTACTCTAAAGTTGTTAGAGCAAGACATCCCAACTGTCATGGACCATCCTTGGGCCAGTAGTGCGGTTGGGGTAAAGCAAACAGGTTGTCATGGCCAGAGTCCCAGTAGAGTGCCGATGATCACAGGTAACTTAGCCAGGTAGACAGGCATCATCTAAGCCACTGAGGACCCAAATAGAACAGAAAGTCATGAGAAAGTCAAATTCTGTCTCTTCTTAGAGCTGAGACATTTCTCTTCTTCTCCCCAGAGACACTGGCGCTCTTGGGTCTCAGGTCTTTAGACCCAGTCTGAATTAGAGCACTAGCTTTCCTGCTTTTCCAGGTTGCAGACAGTATATGGTAGCGTATCTTGGCCTTCAGTGTCACGTTAGCTGATGCCTATGATAAATCTCCTCTTATATGTCTGTAGATATCCTATTGGTTCTGTTTCTTTGGAAAACCGTAATTCAGTGACTGATTCATGTGGGTTTTCCAGACTGGCTTAGATTTTTCACTCTCTTATCACTGAATTGTATCAATATCGAGTGTTTTGAAACCCTAGGACCTGATGCCCGGCAAGTATACACATATTTTGCTGATCTGAACTAAAACCCGCATCCCCTTCCAAGTTGCCTCTCATATGCAGAACCAAACTATAGCCACTGAAGACCTTAAGCATCCAGTGAGCTGAGGAGAGGGAGTACCCAGGGATGCAGGTCCATGCTTTATGGCCATCCCACTGGGTGTGCAATGTGGAAGTTGACTTCCTTTTGTCTATAAACCATCACTGCCCTTCCCTGCTGACAGCCCTGCTCAGTGTCCCCCTTTAGCACTGCCTGGGCTTCCTTTTGGGGCTCCTCACCCTATCTCATAGTAAAGGTCTCCCTTTAGCTCTTCCCTTTCGATCACTTTAGGGCATGACATCTGCTTTGGGAGTTACACATCTGGCTCCTGGCACCGCTGTGTTCCTACCCCACAGCCATCCTTCTCCAGCTGTCTTGTCACCAACCCTGGGGGAGACAGACCTTGCCAAAGCACTTATTTGTATTATTTGTCAGGAAGACAGGGTGTATTATTGGCCCACATATTTTGGTCAAGAAAGACAGTTGCTTTCTTAAATATTTTATTATTTGGCTGCACTAGGTCTTAGTTATGGCACATGAGACCTTCAATCATCACAGCAGCATGCGAGATCTCTCAGTTGTGGCATATAAAGTCTTAGCTGCGGCATGTGGGATCTACTGCCCTGACCAGGGATGGAACCCTGGCCCTCTGCACTGGGAGTGTGAAGTCTTAGCCACTGGACCACCAGGAAAGTCCCAAGACAGCTGTTTTAATGTAAATCAGTGGTTCTCAGTCCTGGAGAGAGGACCCAGGGCCCCACACCTAGAGATTTAGTTGGGCTTTAACTAAACCCTCTGTGGTTATGGCAGCTTAAGTCTCTGTCTTGAAATCACATAAGGAGTGTCTATGCCTTTCAGGTGGGGTCATTAGCTCATACAAAGGTCATCAGGGAGAGAGTTACGCAACTTATGGAAGGCAGTGGTGGAGAGTTGCTCCCGACAGGGCTGTGGCTGGTGACATGGTGGGCCCCTTGGAGGGAGAAAACACTCAGATCCACAGGGAACTGGGGTAAGGAGCCCCAGTTCAAAGGTTCTGCTCTATTTTCACAGGAATCTATCCTGGATATAAGGGTACTCTGCTGGTAGTTTAGATTCTCAGTTAAGGCAGAGAAATCAGTTCAACCAAGTAAAGTCAATTTCTGGGAGAAGACATGATTGTCAGCCCAGAGACAGCTGCTGTTGCTCTTTTGTTTTTCTGTGTTGAAAGTGTCGCATAGACAGTTAAAGCCTTCCACCATTTAATTCACTTCCATCCTGTTTCATTTCACAAATGTTTCAAGGCATCTAAACTCCCAAGTAATTTTATATCTTATCATATTCAAAGTATGACATCACACAAGGATGAGTACGTAGCCTTTTCCCCCCCTCATTAAGATACAAGCCTGACTCTTTTAGTCTGGGTTACAGCTCTCTGGTGTTTTGGCATCTCTTCCTGTGGCTCAGACAGGTTGGTTTCCTTCTGTATAGAACATCCTGGCCAGTGAAAGTCAACTGAAAATGCACCAGTACCTTGTTAAGACAATCCTGTTAACCTGTCATTACCTGCCAATTACATTGTTCCTTGTTTTAGAAATCCAGTTGAAAAAGACACGCTAAGAACTCCCTGAGGAGTAGCCAGTTTGGGTTTTGTAAGTATGGGTAGGACTCTGCCTGCAGCAAGTAACGCCAGTGCCGGCATGCCCAGGGAATTCCAGCTGGAGGTGGGAGTAGGTGGCACTTGGCAAAGGGGTCCTCCTGTCCTAATTGTCTAGTCTTGATTTAAAAGTGTATTGTATATATTTTTCTGGGAGACATTATGGTTAGTCTTTTGAAGATAGTTTCTACTGAGAGTTCTCTTCTTCAGCTGGAATTTCTCAGGGGTAGATGTTACCAGTAGATGAGAGCTCTAGAGGCGGGGCTGCAGGGAGAAGACTTCACCTCTCTGGGGCCAAGACCTCTTCAAGATGGGGCCACCTGCTGGCTTTTTAGACTCAAATCACCTCATCCTTAGCCATGATCCAGCCAGTGCTCTTTCTCTGCCTTTTGGTATGAGTTAGTGTGAGATGAGAAATAGGAAGCATAAAGCACATGGAAGTTTTCCCCCACCATGCAGGGGAAAAATTGTTAGATCAGAGAAATCCACTCCTATTCCGTTTACTAGGAAGCTAGGGTAAAACATTTTAAAAAGAGAGAAAAAGGATTTCTAGGACATAAATTCCTAGTATTCCAGTTGAGAGAAGGAGAGCGAGAATGAGGAAGCTACTCAGTAGACTCTAAGCTGGGTGAGGGCAGCTAGCAGGCAAACCTTGTGTGCACTTGAATCCAAACTCAGAATGGTTTTTGAATTAATTGATCTCAATATTGAATTTCCCCTTTGTTCCCAGTTGTCAAACTCCTAAATGTCTTAAGAAGTTTCAGAGCCCGGCATGAATAGCAGTTGCCCTAAAGCAAACAAACAAAAATGGCATTGCTTTGAAAGATCTGTTTAGCACCTTAGTTACAAGTACTCATTAGGGTGTTCTTTCTCCAAGGTGTGCATTTGGCTGAGAGCATGTAAGTGGGTTCTGAGCCTAGCCAAATGCCTTTTCTCTTCTGTACTTGAAACTCTATTCTCTCAAGCCAAAGAGTGGATGACTACAGGGAAAATGTGACTCATAGCAAGTGCTGTTATTAAATCACCTTGAAGTGTCTCTTGTAAAAGATAACTCCCTGCATTGTAGAAACGTCTTTGACAAGAGAGGATTAGGGTGAAATTGCAATTACCTTGACATAAAGGAATGAATTAACTTTCCAACTTGCATTTTTGCTAGGCACAGATTCAAGCTGCTTGGAATATAAACATAGAATGCATTCACAATAGCTTGGGACACTTGAAAATTCAAAAGATGGGCATGAAGCCCCGATATGCGAGGCAGCTTCGGAGGTATTGCTCGCCAGGAAGGGATGCTTGCCTAGACAGAAACCACCCAGGCCGTCTTGCAACGTCTGCTCTGTGGCAACCGGCTTTAGAGGACAGTGAGTGTGGAGGCCTCGTGGAGCTAATGCCCGCTCTTCCAAGATTTGCCTTCCAAGATCGCTCATTCGCTCAATGCAGCAAATACTGACAGGCACTTAGTCGTTCACTGGGCCATAAGCTAAGGCTGACTGTCTTGGCTGTCAGCGACTTAGGGAAGTCTGACATAAAACAAATACGAGTGGCTGAGAACCTCAGTCCGCAATTCATGTGTGAAAATGCACACTTATTTATTTTCTTAAAATCAAAGCTGACTCTAAGCTCTCCTCCTGCCAGAGCAGCAGGAAATTCCAACTCCTGGGTTTGCACTGGAAGCCCAGGGCTCTTTTGAGGATTCTGAACACATGGTGAGAGCCTCCCGCCTCTGCTGCAGGGACATCCTATTTTGTCTAAAGTGTTAGATGGGAGAGGAGGCCCAAGATGGAAGCCCACTCAGAAATATTCCTCTGCCTCCAGGCCAGCTGTGGGCACGTGAGTCTTTGGAGGAGCTGAGAAGGCTATGGACAGGCTCTGGCTCTCCCCACGATCGATCCTCTGTTACTGTCAAGAGGCTGAGATTTACTGTATTCACTGCCTGTATTGGTTTGGATGTTTTCATTGAACAAAACAAAACAGAAAACAAATCAAGTTAACCTAGCCTAAGGGGGTAAAAAGGCACAAATTTTAAGAACCCAGATGAAAAACAAAGTCACTAATGTAATTGTGCCTCTGGAAGGGGTTGGAACCAGAAACTGGAAACCCTCTGTTGTGAAAAGCAACAGTCCTCCTTTTCCCTTAAGGAGGATACAAATTTTCTGCTGCTCTAATCCACATCTCCCATCTGTACAGATTACACTTTTAGCCTCACAGGGAAGCCAAATTGACTCCTTTGGTTCAAGTTCCGTATTCCCAAAGAAGAAAATCTGATTGGCTTGGCTTGGGTCAGGTGTCCATACCTTACTGTGCTCAAGAGGTGGGCACATGCTCCGTTTGGTTGGGGGAGTTTCAAGTGCTAAGGGATGGACAAGTGTTCACTGCAAGGTCTATTTGCCTAAGAAGAAAGGTGTGTTCTGGGTCTGATGTCCTCTGGGCTGATACTTGGGTCCAGATGTGGCTCCAGTCCAAGCCCCAGCTCTCACCTCACAGTCGGGCCCTCAGGTCTCAGCTGGCTCTCACCAGACTCCACCATCTGGATGTGCAACCCAGAAAGGGTAACAGGAGAATTCACTCTACTCTAGTTAAACCTGCAAAATCAAACCTCCCACCTCACTAAATGATGTGTGATTCTGTTATGTAATCTGTGGGTAATAATTGCTAACATTTATTAGACACCTAAAATGGGCCAGGCACTTTGCTAAGTGTTAAGAACATTCTAACGTTCATAATTCCACAAGATCCATTTTGTTATTCAGTTTCATCTCTGTTCCTCCCACGGCACAATGTAATCTCAAATCACAAGGTAAAATGACTATGGTCTTCATCTTTCTGCTGCTTAATTGGTTTTTTTTAAAAATTTTATTTCTTTATTTTCTTTACATTATTGTGTTGGTTTTGCCATACATTGACATGAATCCACCATGGGTATACATGTGTTCCCCTTCCAGAACCCCCCTCCCACCTCCCTCCCGATTCCATCTCTCTGGGTTTTTAAGAGATTATGCATGCAATGATTCCAGAGATCCAAATGTGAAAAGTTAAGTCCTTCCCATCTCTATATCTCAACCATCCTGCTCCCCTCCCTAAAGACAATCACTGGTACTGGTCTCACACACACAGGCATAAATGCATGCATTTTTTTGTTTGTTTGTTTGTTTGTTTTGCAGAAATGGTAGATTAGAGATTTAGAATAATAAATTCTAAAATTTTCACATTATTCTAAAACTTTGAAACTATCTTGATAGTAATTCCATATTTATATGGATAGAGTATATCATCTCTGAATGGCTTCTGTTGAAACATTGTAAGGAAATGCTATAATCTATTAGGCCAGTCCTTAATTGATTATCACCTAGGTTATTTCCTTTGCTAATATAAACAATGCTGCAAGAACAGCTTTGAGGCTATATCTTTTTGCACATGTGCCAGTAGGATAAATTCTCAGAAGTGGAATAGCAGGGTTGAAGGATATACATGTTATGGTTTCGATGGAAGTATTCAACTTACCCTGCCTTGAGGTTGCGTCAATTTACAGTCCCAGCAATAACACAGTGAGGACCATTTCCTCACACTGTCTCCAAGAGGGCTGCATCCAGGGGTTTAATATTTGCCAATTTGAAATGTGAGAAATCTGATTTATTTGCTTTCTCTTGAACATTTGTAGGTGTTCTAAATCTATTTGTAATAGATGTGTGTTAGCATTTGTGTGTGTTGTTTGAGTGTCTGATCAGCTTCTTTGTCCATTTTTCTATTGTGTTTTGGCTTTGCTGTAAAATTGGTTGACAGCGTTTGTATGTGTTTAGAGAATTGGTCCTTTGATACATGTGTTATAAAAACTTTCCTAGATCTCTTGCCGTTATCTTTGAACTTTCTTCTGTTTGTGATGCAATTTTAAGTTTCTATGCGTTTGAGTTCATCAATTTTATTCTTTTCTTGTCTCTCAGATTTCCCCCTATACTTAGGCTTTTCCTTCTTTAAGATTATAAAATAATTCTTCTAGCATTTTTTTAGTGATTTCCCCCTAACCAGAATTTACTTTGATCTGATGAGTAAATTTAGTAACTCAATTTTTTCTTTTTTAAATGGCTTCCTAGTTGTCTCAGTATCATTTGCTGAATTGTGTTTTTCAAACACTGATAGGAAATGCCACCTTTGTCATATTATACATTCTCATATGTTTTGGAGTTTATTTCTGGATTTTATTTTCTTAATCAGTCCCATGATGTTTTAATTACTCTAACTTTATATAACACCAGCTGGTAGAACCAGTCTGCCTTTCTTTTCTTTTTCAGAATTTTCTAGATATTCTTGTTACTATGCATTTTTCATATACATTTTAAAATTAGTTTGTTTAGTGAGATAAAGTTCTGTCAGTATTTTCTTTGAAATCAAACTTTAGGTCTATTTCTAGTTAGTCTATTCTTTGGGTTGACATAAATAGGACTTTTTCTTCTATTATATTTTCCAGTTGATTATTGTTCCCATATTTAGAGCTACTGATTTCTTAGTACTAACTTTGTAATGACCTTTTTGAATTTTCGTATTCATTTTAATCTTTTTCTTATTTTTATTTTTTCCCATTAGGTTTATGATCATATCATCTACACACACTGAGAATTTAACCTCCTGGCAAGTTTTAAACTCATTAGTTCCTTAACTTCTCTGATTGTATTGACAGATTGGTGTTAAAAGGTACTAGTGAAAATGGAAAACTCTGCCTTGTTGCTGATTTAAATGGGGATATTTTTCATGTCTGTGCATTAAGCATGGCTCCAGCTTTTAGCATGGGAAATACAGATATGTATTTTTTCTGTTTCGGGGAGCTTTGCCAATATGGCCTGCCTCCTGCTTACTTGAGAAATCTGTACTTAGATCTGTTGCTGTTGTTCAGTCACAAAGTTGGGTTCTGACTCTTTGCAACCCCATGGACTATAGCCCACCAGGCTCCTCTGTTCATGGAATTTTCCAGGCAAGAATCCTGGAGAGGGTTGCCATCTCCTCCAGAGGATCTTCCCAGATCAGGGATCGAACCCACGTCTCCCGCATTGGCAGGTGGATTCTTTACCGCTGAGCCCCCAGGGCAGCCCATACTCAGATTAGCTCTTTTCAAATACCTTCTTTCACATGGCATCTTCTTTATGACCTAGGCTATTAGTCATCCTCTTCTTCTCTGCCTTTCCACAATATTCATCTCATCTTTTAACATCACGTAACACATAATACTCTGATTTGCAACTACCTGCCATCTTTTCTTATACACTGAGCTCTCTTAGAGGGCAAGCACCTTGTTTGGAGCTTGGTAAGTAGTGAACACACCAAACGGCTTCCAGGAACACCTGTGTGATGAAGGACACTAATGCATCACTGGACTTAACCCCTGTCTACACTTTTATCTTGGTCCCATGGCTTTAAATACTGTCTACAGGGAATAATCCCAAAATGATCTCTCTTTCCCTGACTTGTCCACAGAGCAATTGCAGCCAACTGCCAACTTTATGTATACAAATCCAGGCCACACCACTGTATGTATCACGTCTGAAGCAGAATTCTTGATTCTTTATGCCAACAGCACCCCCATACCACCACATTGCCCCATCTCAGCCGGTGATACTGGAGTTGCCCTTGATTCCTTTCCCACATCTTAAACACTGCAGTATCAGTAAATCCACAAAGCTCCACCTCCAAAACATCTCCTGATTTCAGCTACTTCTCATCACATCTCCCTGACAATCATAATCATAGTCCAAGTTGCCCTTATTTCTGGCTTAGACTCTTGCAGTGTGCCTAAGCATCCATCCCATTTCTACCCCTTTCCCCACCATAATCCTCCTTTCCCCACCACAATCCATTCTCCATACAGTAACTGAATAATCTCTTAAAAGACTAAATTGGATCATGTCACTCCCTTTATTAAATCTCTTAATGGTTTCCCTTTAGTAGTTAGGATAAAATCTCATCTCCTTATCATACCTGTAAGGCCTGGGTCCCTTTGCCCCTTCTCTTTCCCTAGCTCTTAGCCCTGGTTCACTCTGCTGCTGCATTTCTAGTCTTCTGTCTGTTCCTCCTGCCACAAGCTCAGCTCGGCCTTTCCCTTTGCTGTTGTCTCTACCTGCACTGCTTTCCCTCAGGGTTTTGCTTGGGCAGATCCTCCTCACTAGTCACATCTCAGCTAGATTACAAATAAAAACCTAAATCTGCTCTCCATCCCACAGTCACAGAGCATCTGTTGAGCTCTTAGATACCCAGCACTTTTGCTCTTTATCACATCTCCCTGTTTTATGTACATCATAGAACCTATAACTACCTGAAATTTGTAGATTTCAGTGTTTATTATCACCCCACACCCTTACTAAAATTCAAACTCGATATGAACAGGGTCATTATCTGAGCTGTTCTTTGGAGCAGGCTCAGTATTTGGGATCTTCCAGACACAATGAATATCTGTTGAATAAATGAAAAAAAAAATATGTGCATAGTGCCAATGAACTCAGGTATATGACAAAATGTGAATTAATTCCTCCCCTGCTATAGTAGATAGCATCTTGGAATGGAAAGACAATATCTCTTTCCACCTAGGCTTGCTGAGAGTTTTTGTGACGTGCACCTGTAATTTTCACAGTGAACCAATGGCCACACTACCCAGGGAGAGTGGCTTGCAGTGGCAGCCATAATTCTGAAACCACATAATGCTGGTAGGGGGGTATTTATTGGCAATGGATGAATTATTTTCTTGCTTGAATTCAAAACTCTTCAATGTATCCCTCTGCCTAAGAGGTAGTCTGGTTTGGAAACAAATCACAATTTAAAACTGGGGGAAAAACCCCAAACTCTAGAAAATGGTCAATCTTTAAAGAATATTTTATTTTAGCCAGTGGAGGTCAAGTAAGTGAATTTACTCCTACATACAATAATTGTTAAATCATTTTCTCCCTATCCCCACTAAGTAAATATCTAACAAATACCTAAAGAATATTCATTAAAAGTGGCATCAAATAATAAGACTGCTCAGGATCCTCCACATACTGGCCTATCTTGAGTTACCTAACCGTCTTTGTCTTCCCCATATCACCACCCAAAGCTCCTAATAAAGGCTGATGTTCAGTAAAGGTTTAGAAATGAAAGAGGCAGGTGTGAGTCTTGAATTTTTCCAAAGAGCTGGGATACTTGTACTCTTAGCACTGAATTCTCTAAGGGGAGCCATCCAATGAGGAAGGCACACTCTGTTCCTTATGGCCCCTGCAAGGGTTTATAGCAGGAAGAAACAGATACACAGAGCCCTGCCTTGTGTTTATATTACCCCAGACCAACAGAACAATGTGGCCAGACTCCATTACAGCCTTTTTTTTTTCCTCCAAAGCTTGAAATCTTCAAAACCTCTCTGGGTATATTGGAAATCTCCATGTAGATGCATTTACTGTAATTAGATTCAGCCAGCCAGGGTAACTCCGGAATGTGTGATGTAATTAGCAAAGGAACTAGTTGAATGCATTTGCGCAGCCTCTGAGGCATTCTTCAAAGCAAATGGCCCCATTTGGGAGGCGGTGGGATGCTGCACATGGCACAGAGACTGTACAGCTATAAACACTGTCTAGGTTGACTGTCAGAGGCAAGCGTGTTCTCATTAAGACTGTGAAATGGCTTCCCTTTCTCCAGCCGAAATGCAGAGTGCATTTCCCCCCTGAAACTGAATCTTGCAGGTTTGGTTTGCACTCAAAGTGGAATTTAACTTTTCTCTAAGTCTCAACATTTTGGAGAGGTGAGGGAGGGACTGTTCTTCCTTCTGATGTAGGAAGGGTTTTTAAAAAAGGAGCCAATTGAGTTTACAAAATTAAAGATTCTTAGCGATGAAATCACCCCAAACTAGAAACACCTGGCTGAGTCTTTGGAGACGCGAAGGTGATGATGACAGTGGTGAATTCTCAAGTGTGACAGTAAATCTTCCACAGTGTAAAGCTATTGCCAAGTAATGGCAGCTCGGGGGGATACTGCCTGTGGTCAGCTAAATAGTCAGGCGCCTCTAAAAAGACTCCTCATTCCCAGAGACTGGGGGTATGTTAGGTTACATAGCAAAGGGAAGTGAAAATGCTGATTTAATATTTATGTTATTTACTTGGCTGCAGCAGGTCTTGGTGGTGGCACACAGGATCTTCTATCTCCGTTGCAGCAAGCAGGACCTATTTGTTGTAGCATGTGGGATCTAGTTTCCTCACCAGGGATCGAACCTGGGTTCCCTGCATTAGGAGCTCAGCATCTTAGCCACTGCACCATGAGGGAAGTCCCTAAGGTGCTGATTTTAAACTAGGGAGATTATCCTGGATTATGCTTTGGACAAAAATGGAAATAGCAAGGAGGGGATAAAGCAAAGTTAGCAATGACAATAGTGGGAAGGGCCAGCAGGAGGTTGGAATAGTGGGGGGCGGGGAAAAAGTTCTTGAAGGAAAGTTTATGAAGGACATGGATATGCCACCTATGGCAATGCCTCATTCACTTCACAAGCCACTGGTCAAGGGCCAGAAGATCTGCTTTTGAGTTCTGAGCATCAGAACCGTCCTTTGTGATAGGGAGACTTCCTCTGCCTCCAGGGTTGTTAAGATCAAGTGAGGAGCAGCAACTATTATTGGTGCTATAACATGGATCTATAACATGGTGGCATGTGGGATGTAAGCCTTGGAGGCAAGCTACTTGTTTTCCCTTTTGCCCCAAACTTCCCTGAATTCTGGCTCACACAGTTGAGGCAACCTTGAATTATCAGGTCTGGCTCAGAGCTAACACCCTGAATTTGGTGAAAACTCTAAATCTGATCTTGTTGGTGGCTTTGGGAATGCTTTCCACACTATTTGACATCTGTGTTGGCTTATCTGTGAAATTAGCAGAAAGTCATCTCACCCCAGGGATGTCCATCCACTCCCTCTAGCCAAAGCCCACAGGGCTATATTCCTGGGAGGGTCTCACTCTCTCTTCTAAAGGCTTGGGGGTGGTCTGCAGCTTTTTTTTCCCCATTAAGAACACAGCCAGGTACACCCCTGTGAAGCCAGACACTGGAACAAGGAGCTCTCTTGGTCTCCAAGCCTCTCTGCCTTCTGTCTTGCCAGTAAACATGAGTGACTTTCAGAGTAGAGCTGATGGGAAGGTGTGGATGATCACAAAGCTGAAGGATGAGCCCATGGAAAGATCGTCATGATGACAGAAATGAAGCCAGCTATCTCTGCAGCCTCATCTCCTAACACCTCCACACCAGCCAGCCCGACCTTTCTCTTCCTCTTCTGTACCAAGCTTGTCCCAGCTCTGCCTGTGGTACTCTGTCCAGAAGGCTCTGCTTCACATCTCCCCATAGCTGCCCCTTTTCTTCATTTGGATTTTGGCTGGAATGTTATTTCCTCAGACTTGCCATGCCTGACCACCCTGTTCATGGTGCCACATCCCATTCCTATTTCTCCCTCATGGGATTTGTTTTGTTCTAGGTCCTTATCACTACTGAAAATCTTGTCTTTTTTTTTTTTTCTCTAGTCCCTTGAGTGGAAGCACCCTGAGGGCAAGATCCTCTCTGCCCCGTTCAATACTGTAGCCCCAGGGCCTGGAGAAGAGGCTGGACACCTGTGTACTGCCTGAGCACAGTGGGTCACTGGGGGAAGAGCTGGGCAGGGCTTCTCACAGACTCCTCCCCTACTCCTCTCATGGACCTTTACTCTGGGATGTAAATCTTGTTTTTCTTGTTTTACAGGGAAACCAACAGAGGCCCAGGCTTCCCAGGTGGCGCTAGCGGTAAAGAACTCGCCTGCCAATGCAGGAGATTTAAGAGATTTGAATTTGATCCCTGGATGGGAAGCTCCCCTGGAAGAGGGCATGGCAACCCACTCCAGTATTCTTGCCTGAAGAATCCCGTGGACAGAGGAGCCTTGGCGGGCCATAGTTCACAGGGTCACACTGTCAGATATGACTGAAGTGACTTACCATGTGCGTATGCACAACAAAGGCCCAGAAAGGCTGAGTAATTTGTTCAAGAGCCCCTAGCTGGTAAGAAGGAGACCCTGGATGAGAACCATGCTTGTCCTTGTGACATTCAGAGAAGTGGCTCCTAGCTCTGGGCCTGGGGGTCACAGAGCTGAACAACCCATGGCCTAAGTCCAGGATGACCTCTTGACTGCCATCTTTTAAAGCAATGCTTCTCAAATCACCCAGAGACTTGGTTAAGCTGGAGAGTCTGAGTCCACTGACCTGTGTGGTAGAGAGGGCGGTGGGGAGGGTGGAGCACTGAGATTTGCATTTCTGACAAGCTGCCAGGTGACACTTTAAGAGCCAGGATTTAGCGGCTCTCTGACTTGAGAACTGGGATAGCTATTTGTAAAACAAAGGCAGGGAAGGAAAGACCTGGGCAAATTAATTGCTGCAGCTGAGCAAAGAGAAGAGCAAGCGTCCCTCCTTCCCTGGGATAAGCAGACACTGTCGCCACACCCTCCACAGTCCAGTCAGACAAGGTCCTGGAAGCATGTGTATATATGAACCTAGGTTCAGTTTCCAGTTGTGCAGCACTTGGCAGAGGGGCTGAGCCAACTATAGAAAGTCATCTCTTCAGCAGCGTTTCCTGCCGTCCCCTCCTCCCTAGGTCTGGATTGCATTCCTGGCCCCCCGAGAACAGTCGCCCAACTCTCAACTCTAATTAAGAGGCTTGCCTGGGGTTTAGGAGGTTCTAAGCGTGCCTACAATTTGCTGGAATTTTCTCCACTTAGAAAACAAGGGTAAAAATATCTGTTCTGCTTATGTGAGAGGGTTGTCATGAGAGTGCTTTGAAAAATAGAGAGCAGCATTTCCCAGATGTGAGTGGAATTGATTTTAGGTAGGACAGAGACCCAGAGAATATCGATCATCGGGTAAGAGCTATTCCTGTGTTAAGTTTATTTCCAACCTTCCAACTAATCTCGAAGAAAATCTCACTTTAATAGTAAAATGTCTCAAACACTTCTTTTAAACATTT
Organism: Antilocapra americana; assembly: GCA_007570785.1. Classification (NCBI taxonomy): domain Eukaryota; kingdom Metazoa; phylum Chordata; class Mammalia; order Artiodactyla; family Antilocapridae; genus Antilocapra; species Antilocapra americana. The sequence continues at coordinate 735,638 of ML663041.1, forward strand.
CTTCCTATCCTTTCTGCAGACCCACCCCCGCATATAAACAGAGGTAGTGAGCAACTCTATGAGCAACTCTGTCTAGTTAGAAATTAATAGTATATGTTGTTTTCTTGTACTTTTTTGTGGCTACCTTCTATCTGTAGCAGAACATACAGGTTTTTCATTTAAGACAATTCTATAAATCTTCCTTTTGAAGAGAAATTTAGATAAAACATGTAAGATGATTTCAAAAAAGTAAATAATATTATAGGTTGAAAGAGGGAGGTGGTATAAGTATTCATATAGCTGATTCATGTGTACAGCAGAAACTAATCCCACATTGTAGAGCAATTGTACACACAAAAATATCATAGCTTGAATATAGGCATTGTAAAAATTATAGAGGTAATAGTCAAGTGAGTCCATCTGGGATGATAACATAAGGGAATGAAAAGGGGCATGGCTGTATTATTCATGAAGGGAAGCAAAGGCACCCGACCCAGCCATCTGGCCATGCCCTGCTCTACCTGTGGGTGCTCCACATGGCTAGATCTGGGCTGGTAACTCTGCCTGAGGGCCCCTAGACAGGATGTGGATACAAGTCTTGATCCCAGCCAAGAATGTGCACCTAAATCCCATCCATGGCTAAGCAGATGTCTTCAGGTCTTTATCTGTGGAGACTTTGGGGGAAAATAAACAATCTGGCTACATAAAGTCTCATCATCTTGCATTTGCTACTGTAGAGACAAATCAATTGCTGTGCTTTGGGCCTTGAGTTTCTTTGCTCAGTATTGTTAAAAGAGCTATCGTGATGATAAACATCAATAGGTATTGTCAATTTTGTCCTTCTCTAAATCAGTTTGAAACCAGCCAAAGGTGTTAAAGAATCTTTCTGAATTCCAAAGCAACATAAGGCAACAGAAACGATACCAGATTCTAACATCACAGATTTGGATCAGAATCTTGGCTCAGCTACTTATTATGCACTGAATTGCCACACCTTACCTCCCCAGTTCATATGTTGAAGTCCTAACCCCATACTTAAGAATGTGACTGTATTTGAAGATAGAATCTTTAAAGGGGTAGGTAATTTAAAATGAGGTCTTTAGGGTGGGCCTTAATTCAATAGGGCTTCCCTGGTGGCTCAGATAGTAAGAACTTGCTTGCAATGCAGGAGACTCAGGTTCAGTCCCTGGGTCAGGAAGATCCCCTGGAGATCTGGCTACCAGCTCCAGTATTCTTGCCTGGGAAATCCCATGGAAATAGAAGCATGGTGGGCTACAGTCCATGGGGTTGCAAAGAGTCAGACATAACTGAACAAAACTAACCCTAATTCAGTAGGATTAGTGAGTTTATAAGAGAGATGACATAGCATCACACAGAGGGGCAACCATATGAAGACTCAGGGAGAATGCAGCCTTCTACAAGTCAAGGAGAAAGGTCTCAGAAGAAAGCAGCCCGGCCAGCACCTGGATCTCAGACTTCCAGCCTCCAGGACTATGAGAAAATAAATGCTCATTGTTTGAGCCACCCAGTCTGTGGTACTTTGTTACAGGAGCCTTAGCAAACTAGCCCTAACACCATTTTACCACTGGGTTGTCTTGAATAGATGGTACAACCTCCCTGAGTCTCAATGTCCTCATGTATATATTGAGATAATAGTTTTTACCTCAGAGTTATGTGCTTAAATATGCTGATACATGTAAAACACTTAGCAAAGTGCCCACTACACTGTAGACACTGGAAATAATTGGTAACTATTTCATTTTTATTGCTTAGATCAATCTCCCTTTCCCTCCCATTTCAAAAGGGGTGTAAGGCAAGAAAAAAAAAAAACCACAAAAAATAAAAAACAACACCCCCATACACACACAACCAACTATTACTGCCAACTCTTGACCTAAACATTATTAAGAAGTTAATAGCCATTATCTTACAGCCCTTAACAGGAAGAGGTAGTCATCTACATGAACTCTTTTGTAACTACTAAAATGCTTATCACCCTGCTTGGTAGAATCCATTCTCTTTAAAAAGCATGTCTCAGAATGGTATTTCCCATACCCACTCAGTTCCCCGATGAGGGCATATGAAGTGGAGAGACATTAGAAGACTTGAGGAGGGGCATGGGTTGGTGGATGCTAGATCTGGCAGCAGAAATGCTGGTCTGTTATCAAATGACCCAGGTGAAGTGTAAGGGGCTGGGATGTATGATCCAGTGACTCTGGACAGACATCCTTGCTTTTGCTTAGTATATCTGAGACTTTAGCAAGTTACTTTTTTTTTCTCTCTCTTTACCTTAGTTGCCTCCTCTATAAAACAGAATGATGAAAATAGTGCAAGGCTGTTTCATTTTATATAAGGATTGTGCTCTTGGTATGATTCAAAGTGTGCATAATTAAATAGGAAAAATATATTGTGAGTTTTATGTTTATTCTGATGGCTAAAGTAGACTTTGCCTTTCACACTTTTAACTTTGTACCTTTCTAAATAACTTAAACTTTCTAAACTTACAGATGTGTTTTATGTAAAATAACCATGAGGATTATTTGGCTGATGAGTTGTTTTGTTTTTTCAATTCTTCTCTGTAATTTTTAAAACTTTAAAACAAATTTTAAATGTGTCCAGTACAACATCTTCTTTTCCTTTAAGAAAGGAGAACTCAGGTCAGATGGTCAGTTTTCCTCTGAGCCTGGTAAGCGTTTGCAGAATGGACACCTAGTGCTGCGGGCTGAGAGTTAGGGGGATGTGGGATGGAGCTGGTATGCAGCAGTGAGATAGTTAACCTGCCTGCCTGTCACTTAAGTGGATAGACCCAGGTTGAGACTGTGTAGGGGCAGCAACAAATCCCACCCAGGCCTTCAGAGGGCAAACGAAAGCTAGCTCACAGTCACTAAGCATAAAACCTGAAACTAACAGATCCATACTTGGGATGGCTTCACAGCCGCATCATGAGATGTACCCTAACTGAGACCCTCAGTGGGCTTGGGGACATCTTGGGTAGTCACTGTTGGTCCTTCCCAAGTACTTCCCAAGTCTCACCTATCCAAATCCCCAGAGTCTAGAATACTCAGCACACACTGAGCTGAGCGCCCACCTCCATGTCTCCATGTTAGCCTCAAATAGGATGCAAAGACCTGGAACACTGTGAGGTTACACCTAGAGGCTCCACCTACCCAAGAGAAGCATCACTTGCAACTCTAAGAAGATAACAATGGAATCTTCTGATAGCAAGATTAAATGCTCCATTAAATGTCAAGCTCTGGCTACAGTAGGTGGGAGAAACTCTGGTAGGAAGGAATAATGGGTAGCTAAGTGCTGGAAGATCTCCAGGGCTTTGGTGCAGACTTCCTTTTGCTTGATTGTGTTAGCAAATCTCGTTATTTGAAACCACCCCTGGCTCTACAGAGGCTAGGGGCTGTCATCTTTTGTGGCCCCCAGACCAGGCTGTCAGAACGTGGGAACTAGATTACTTCATTCTGCTCTTGGGAAAGGGAACAGACTTGTGGGGTTTTAAACGAATGCATTAAATTTGTTGATTTTCAAAGGGAGAAGAAGAAAAAAATAAACAAACTCTTCGAAGATCTTGGCTGCAGTACAGAGGCCGAAGTTTAAATCCCTGCTCTCAACCATGTTAGATGTTGCAAAAACCCTCAGTGTTCCCTGGCAATTTACTCAGGTGGAAGGAGGGGTATACCCTTCTTTTAGGGGGCCCAGAACTCTGTTTTGTGTAAATGGAAGGACCAGCAGAGAGGGGTAACTGTGTTCTTATGATACATGAAAAAGGACACAGCCTCCTGGAGGGTTTTTGCTTTAAAAAAGGTAGCTATCTATATATCTTAGTAATTAAAAAATAATTTTAAAGTGTAGTGAGATATATGATCTCACATGTAGGCAATACAGTGATACAGCATTTTGAGAGATAAATTTAGCAAAAGATATCAATATTATCAAAATATTCCTAGTCTTTGATTTAGCATATGGCTAAATCAAACCTTTTGGTGGAGTCTGTCTGAAGGAGATAATCCAAAAAATGGACCAAGACTGATGTAGCAAGATGCTATCATTGCACTAATTACAGTAGTGAAAAATTCAAAGAACCTCCATGTTTATCACAAGGAAATGGTGGGTTATAGTCTTGGTGGGCCAGCCTACAGTGATTTCCTCCTTGGTGATGAAAAAGAAATGACAGAGGGAAGTGCTCAGTGAGGAGCAGTAAGACAAGAGGCAGGAAATGGAGTGGAGATCTATGGAATTGTCATGTGAAACCGTGCACAGAGAAGATGTGAAATGCATCCTGAGGCTTCCCAGGGGGTGCAGTGGTAAAGAAGCTGTCTGCCATTGTAGGAGATGCGGTTCCATCCCTGGGTGGAGAAGATCCCCTGGAGAAGATCACCATCCACTCCAGTATTCTTGCCTGGAAAATCCCACAGACAGAGGAGCCTGGTGGGCTACAGTCCAAGGGGTTGGACACAACTGACCAAACACACATGCACACCTCTGGGTGGCAGGATTAAGATTAATCTTTATTTCCTATTTTCCTGTTTGTTCCAAAATTTGCAAAATTAAGCCTACACTATTTTATAACAACAAGGCCAACAACTCCTTCTCTAACACCAAAAAGTATAAACAAGCATTTGCCAGTTTCCAGCTGGGGAGACAAATGTGGGCTGACTGTTAGCCCAGGCTCCTCTTACCTGCCCAAGGCCGAGAAGCCCAGAAGATGCTGGAGGGGACTGTAGAGCTCGGCGAGTGCTTCTAGGTCGGCTGTTGTTTGCTTGGGGAGCAGAAAGAGTTTGGGGCCTCTTCAGTGGGGAGCCGAGGTAAAGGCGGTGCTCATCCAAGTTTTTAATCCCCTCGGCTAATCACCAGCCCTTTCTTGCAGTTTTACCCGGACTCCTTTTACTAAGGGGGTGGATTTCCACTGTTTGTGTTTGTATGTTGTACTTGGATTATGCTTTAATGTGTCACTCTGATGACAAAAGGGGTTTGCAGCAGTGGGCAGACCAGCCTCCCTGCTCTTAATAGAAAGCACGCTCCAGTACTTTATCTGTAACACATAGAGCTGCTTAGAACAAAGAGCTGCCCCTAAGACATGGTCCCCAAGAGTCTTTAATATGGACCAGACCGCTGTGAGGGTATTGATTAAATATTTTAAGCAGGATGGCTTTAGCTGGTGGGGGCATTTTTATGAGGAGAGGGAGTATATTGAAAACCCTTGCTGTTTCTGTAACAGGAACCTGTTTTGAAGGGAAGGTTCTTGGGTGGGATGTTATGGGTACCAGGCTGTTAAACCTCCAGGCCAACTTGATGTCAAAAACAGACGCTCTGCATGTTTTCAACAATGTTTGAGTTGGTTCCTTGCTGTGAAATTTGGACAAAATTCTAGGGTAGTTTTAAGACAGAGAAGAACAGTGAGAGTCTATGAGTACCCCAGGCATTGTTAGAGACTGTGTTCTTACAAGAATCCTGTGAGAGGATTTCACAGGGTCATTTTACGAAAAAGAAAACTTTTTCAAGATCACCAAGCTTGATGAAGAAGCTAAGACCAAAGTTTAATTTAAAGTCCATCTATCCTTCCATCATCTACCCATTATCATCTATCAATCATCTATCTCTATTTCAAAATCCTATATTTTATATATATGCATGTGTGTATACACACACACACACACACACACACACATACAGACTCTCTTTCTCAGAAAGTACTAGATATAAAGATAAGCTTATATTGTGGATCTTGGTCTAACTGATAGGCATTTTTCTGAATTCAAAGTAATCAGAATTATTGAACATGATGTTTGCCACAGAAGCAGAATTGGCTGATGTTTCTGAAAGGCAACATGGTGTGTTGAGAACTTGGAGCATGAGGTCTAAGGTTTGGATCCAGGCTCTGCCACTTAAACGATTCCTGTGACTGGGCATGCCCCTCCCTAAGCAAGTTTCCTTGTCTTCAAAAGTAGACCCACATGTAGCATTGGGCCTAGCAGATGCTTAGTGAAGATGAGTAAAAGCTGAATTTGGTGCTGGTCTTGGGGTGGGAAGTAGAGGAGCTTGTTCTCCAGTCCCCTGTCGGCCATTCTAGGTCTTCATGAATATAGCGGTTCAGTGAGCTCGGTGGGAGCCATCCTTTTCTGTCCCACGATAGCCAAAATTACCAGTGAAGTAGAGAAACACCCAACTGAGGTACTGGAAACCTCTCAAAGGGGGGATCGTGTTCCAGGGAGCATGAGGAGTATGGCAGGACCTGACTGACACTGGGGTAGCTTCTGCCATCACTCACTTGATTCATTCCAGAGCCAATCAATCTTCTTTCTGGCATGGCCGGCTCCTCTTGGGACCACCCTCCATATATTCCTTTCCCTCAATATCCTTTCCCAAGTTTCCATGCTCCTTTTCCCTATGTCATCTTGCCTTATACACAGAATATTTGAGTCTCTGCTAAATAAAATATGCATTTGAGTCTGTGAAGGTTCTTTGTGACCCAGGATGAAGGGCTGGCCACAAGGAAGTGCTAGTTTTTATTGTTCCTTTGACTATCCTGCCCTACCTCATCCTGCCCACTCCCATGGTCTTTAGAAACTTCCAAGTTTTCCAATGTACATTTTTGCCTCTTTAGCTCAAGACCTCTCCAACCCACCTTTTCTTTCTCTGCTTTCCTCAGGGAGCAACTTTATGAGGCTGAAATGTATGTATAGACATACGTATCTGCTGCTGCTAAGTCACTTTAGTCATGTCCGACTCTGTGTGACCCCATAGACGGCAGCCCACCAGGCTCCCCCGTCCCTGGGATTCTCCAGGCAAGAACACTGGAGTGGGTTGCCATTTCCTTCTCCAATGCATGAAAGTGAAAAGTGAAAGTGAAGTCGCTCAGTCGTGTCCGACTCTGTGTGACCCCATGGACTGCAGCCCACCAGGCTCCCCCATCCATGGGATTTTCCAGGTAAGAGTACTGGAGTGGGCTGCCATTGCCTTCTCTGATACATATCTATATAGACATATATATTATTTGTTGTTGTTTTAGTTGTTAAGCTGTGTCCAACTCTTTTTGTGACCCCCATGGACTGTAGCCCACCAGACTCCTCTGTCCATAGGATTTCCCAGGAAAGAATACTGGAATGGGTTGTCATTTCTTTCTCCAAGATATCTTCCCAAGCCAGGGATCAAACTGTACTGATAAGTAGATTCTTTATGGCTGAGCCACCAAGGAAGCCCAACATACACACACATCTTAACCACCAAACCATCTCTTGGACTCCATGGCTGCCCATCCCCTCGGATCCTTCCACCCCTCGCAAGGGTCTGTGGAGGACTAATAAGGACTTCAAGTCACATGAGTTCAGTCTGCCCAGATTCGCTGAGTAGCCCCTGCCAGGAGAGGAGTCAAGGAAATGAGGACTGCAGGGGTTGGGTGGCTCACCACCTTCTTCCTCATCCTCTCCCGCCTGCTGAGCTCTCTGTGCCCGAGTCTCATCTCTAAACAGATCATAATCCTTATCTTCCTCAGTGCTCTTGGGAAGGTTTAAATAACTTAATACATATGAAGCACTTAACACAGGGTGTAGCCTGTGCTGCTATTATGACTGCTAATAAAAATAATTGACTTGAGATGTTGTCTGTGAGAAAGAACATACCCAGTTTTGAAGCTCAGCTCTTTCATTCACATTAGCGTTTGTGCAGATCAGCCTCCCTGAACCTGTTTCCTTATCCTGTAATAGACGTGATCTACGCTTGCTCACAGGGCCGTGGGGATCTCAAGCTTCCAGGGCAACACTGGCACTGGCTCTGCATCTGGGGTCTTCGTCAGCTAGTTTTCTGGCTGCCTTGCCCGCTGTGGCTGACTGTGGCTGAGAGTAGGGAACTTCTGCTCTGTGGAGTAGGCTTCCATCAGCCTTGGAGTGGGAGGCATGTGGGGCAAGCAGATGGGGGTTAAAGTCAGGGAATACTGTGTACTTGAACTGACAGTGATTCACAGACACATCTGCGCAGATTGCTAAGATTCTAGCCGTTTGCAAAAGCGAGGGAGGTAGTAGGTGGGGGTGGGGCATGGGCTATGAGCAAAGGATGTTCTGTCCCAGGGAGTATAAACACAGCATCGTCTGTGACCTAAAAAGGCTTGGTCAAGAGGACCACTGAAGCCTGTGGTCCATTATTTGGACTGTGCTTGGCCTCTCTGAGGGAACGCCCCAGGCAGCTACCTGTGTCGTATCTGAGAGCTGTCACAGGCCAGACCCAGCTCTGCCTGACTCTGCATGGGATTCCTGGCAGCTGCCTGCATGGGGCCTGCTTTGGCCCTTTCTTGGGTAAGTGCTTCTATTTGCTACAGAGGGGAATGTGCCAGGGAGGTGCCAGCTACTTGGAAGGCCCAGTGAGAATCTGTTGAGTCTTACGGGTCTTTTCCAGACCTGCACTGTCCTTTAGGCAGGCAGGCCCACAATAACTAAATTAGAAGCCCAAACACCCCTCTTCACCCACAGTCCATGTGTCCAACCCTTCTCCAGGCTCAGATTCGATTCCCCTCCTCCCCGAAGATTTCAGAACCCTTGGCCTCCAAGCTGCAGGCTGGTTTCCTGCTGACAGCCTCACCCAAGCCCCTGGATACACCCTCGTGTGGTTTCTCTCCTCCATCAGAATTAATGTAAAACTGTGGTGATGCTAATACAGTCTCTTGGAGCCCAGCCTGGACCTTGGGGCTCATTCTAGAACCTTCCCCTACATTGTGTTTGGAATGCAAGAGAACTGGGTTTGAATCCTTGTTCTGCCATTTATTGAGTCAATTGCTTGTCAACCCTCAGCTTGCTCACTGGTAAAAAAGAGGAAATTATGGACCTTCTTCTCAGAGTCGATGTAAGGATTAAATGAGATAGTCCAAATACGTGGATTAAATAAAAGAATGATGTGAAACATAAATGAACTGCTTGGCACATGATAAGCACTCAAACATGACTTTTTTTTATTATCCTCACTAAGGATAAAATGCCTTTGCTTCCTCAATGTGACTTTTCTGTGCTATTTGACATTCTCAGCTGACCTCAACTTAGATTGGGTCATGGGATGACTGTGATAAAGTTGGTTTTCCTTTTGATGCCCACTTGGTTTTTTTTAAATGCATACAAACACTGTATTTGTATAAGTCTATGTGTATGATACATACACACTTACAGATGTATCTGTGTGTTTTTCTGCTTATTTACACCTGATCTAAAATTGGTGTTGTTACTAGCTGATAACCGAAATTTTTTAGTTATCTTAGAGTGGTACAGATGTGATCTGAAGTTTAAGGGAAGGAAGAGCTTGGGTTTGAAGGAATGTGACTTCCTGACATTGTCCCCTGGTGTCCTGTGGCCTTGCGTGTGGTACTTCTGTCACCACCAAACACTCCTTGACATCAAAATGTCTTATTTTTCTTGCATCCTTCCTGCATGAAATGTAATATTTGTCCAGCAAATGTTTATTGACCAGCTTTTCTTTTTCAATTCATATTTTTTTCTTTAAGGAAATCAATATGTAACTTCTGATATCTGTGATAGAACTCAGGGGTTTATGTTCAGTTAGGTTTTTCTCTTAATCCAGAGCTGTTGTTTTCTGCATTTAGCTTGTGATAGTACTGGTTCATCAGACCTAAAAAACAGGGGCTTTGAGAGAAAAGTTTGAATTGTTTCAGAGACAAGTAAAAGCCCCAACCCAGGTTTTTCCCACGAGAGAAAACAATAGCTCTTCCTGGGTGGATCAACTGGATAGAGGAGGTTATGATGCTTCGTTTCATACGGTATGTAAAGCAACAGTCAGTCCTTCAGAAAGAATTCCCTTGGATATGACTGGTGTCCTTATAAGCCACAGGAAGCTGGAGGCACATGGGGAAATGCCTTGTGACATCTGAAGCAGAGATTGACATGCATCTACAAGTCAAGGAATGCCAGACCTGGCTGGCAAACCACCAAAAGCTAAGAAGACACTTCAGCTTCTTTGAATCCACTTGCTCCTCTGTTTTCCTATTTCTCTCCTGGCTCTTCTTTTTGGCTCCCTTGTATTTTCCACATTCATATGCTAGCCTTATTCTATTGGTTGCTTGAGGGCAGGTATTTTTCCCCTCATCTTGTCTCCCTGCTTCAGATGGTGAGCTCCTCCGGCGACCTTTGACCTCCTCTTCTGTCCAGAGCTGGTAGGTATGGTTGCACAGGTGGTTCACTGCACGAGGACCCCTGGTCAAAGGGACAAGGAGGGCAACAATCCTATGCTTGCCTGGCTGTGTATCCTGGCACAAGGCCACGCTCCTATAGGGGGCAACATTAAAAATGTTTTCATGAAGATGCTGGCCAGCCTGGGTTTTAACCTGAAATTAGCTGACCTCTGCTTTTTCTGTGCCCTTGGGTCTCAAGGTCTCCAACAGCCTCTGTGGACCCCCCTTCCTTCACCCAGTGGAACCCCATCTGTCTCTCTTTCTCTGCCTCTCCCCAGGATCCTCAGCCTTCAGGATCTCACTGGATTTCAAGAGGTTTCAGAATCTGTTCCTATGGTAGCTCTTTCTGTGGTGGCTGGTGGGCTGCTCAGGGGCAGCTCCCTTTAGCATCCAAAATGCTTCATCCCTGTTCTTTCCTCTCATCCCACAGCCTAAGCCAGCAGGAGCTGCAGGTGGTGGCGTCACCACAGCTTAGGATCCAAGAGATTCATTCCAGCCGCCGAAGCGCTAAGCTTTCCCTGTGATCACACATTTTTGCACCAGCCAGGACTCACACATTCCTCCACAGACCCGCGGCCAGAGGCATGTGGGTATCAGTGACTGCTTAGAAAAGCTGGCCAGGGCCAGCCGACGAGGGAGGGAGGGCCAGGAGACTGGGCAAGATGAGATGCTTTTGCCACAACTGACAAGAAACTGTACGTCGTCGGAAATTAGAACAGCTGTGGGCTCCTCGACGCAGCAGATGGGTATGCAGGGAATGCTATGCAGCTTTAATCACATTTAACACGCCTGTCAGAGAATTGGGTCCATCTCAGTATTAATTTGGGTTTTCTGCATTGTTTGTTTGACAGAGTTCAGCCTTACCCTGCATGCTGCGCTCAGCATGGTTAGAAAGAAAATGATTTCCCTCCCTGGATTTCAGCTAGCACAGTTCTGCTGGGCTGGGAAAGTGGCAGGGTTCAAGGCAGGGTTGGGAGCAGGGTGAAGGGAGCCCTGTCTGCTCTCTTCCTGGCAGAGCTCAGAGGCAGTAGAGCTCAAGAAGTGGGGCATCCCAGCCCTGATTATGATCACTGTGTGATGGCCCCTGTGTGTGTGTGTGTGTGTGTGTGTGTGTGAGAGAGAGAGAGAGAGAGACCTGTGATTAAATTCTGAATTTTTGAGCACGTCTATGAATCCACCATTCCAATATGTCCAGCCTGGGTCAAGCCAGCACACAGTTTCTGGCCAGAAAAGGCAACTCTGCTGACTCCCAGCCCTCAGTGTCAGCATGATGCAACAGGAGGAGGGGGTTGGCGTCAGCAGACCACAGGTCAGTGTCTGCTGTTGCTTCCTTTGTTCATTCATTCATCTCTAACATCCACCGAGCACCAACTCTGTCAAAGGCACTTTCTCTACAGATGTTGCACATAAGTTAAAAACAATCCTTCATTTGGTCCAGTCCTCATGGCTTGGGTACCAACGACATGAAGACATGAACCGCCACCCTGGGTCAGTGTCATGAGGATAAAGGAGGGAGTATATGAACAGCATGTAGCCCCTACAGGGCTAAGGGGCTCCATACATAAAACTGTTTCCTCTTCCTTCCTAGGAAGAGGACATTTTTAGCCTCAAGAGGTTCCCACACGGTCTGCATCTTAGAATGTGGTGTGTCATCTGTTCATCCTACCGGTCCTGGCCTATGATCTGAGTCTTTTGGCCTGTTGGTAATAAAAACCCATAGATACTCCTTGGGCCATAAAGTTCTAAAACTGCTAATGAAATTAAGTTTTGCTTGTTTGAATTGCAAAGGCATAATAAAAAATAGCTGGCCCCCAAATAACACCACTGTAGATGTTACTTCTCTAGAACTCCCTGTAAGGCATGAGAAACGGAAACCAAAGGCCTGTAAAACATAAGCATGTCATCCTCAGGAAAAACAATCCTTTTGTCACTATTTGATGAGACGGGAGTCAGTGGAGGGGGGTTGAGCTCAGAGAGGCTGAGCAGCTCACTCAGCTGTACTTCCCCTCTGGCCCTCAAAGGCCGGAACTGGATGGTATGTTATTTTGCTTGGCTTTCTAGGTGTAGCTTTCATAGGTTTTACAGTATTCTTTTTTTGAACACTTCAAATAAAAATTTTACCTTCTGCTTTTAAGATCTCTCTTTTTGTCATCTAGTTAGTATCCTGCTAAGCACAGAGGCTGAATTCACAGGGGCTGCCTACCCTGGACCACCAAAAGCCTGTGTTATAAGCCTGTGTTATAAGCTTATTCACATGGCCGGGTTTGAACAATTACATTCAACAAATCTCTCTGCAACTATTAATGTACCTGAAAGCACATTTGACATGATATAGATGAGCAAGAGCATCCTGTGAGGAGTATTGCTTCTCATGGAATGAAGACTTGGCTCCTAGGGACAGACTTGGCAGAGGCGGGATGGAGGAGGATGGTGGTTATCAAAGTCTAGAAGCATATGAATTGATAGCAAAGTGCTAACTGAATCAGATTCCCTTCTTAGGCCACCACCCAGGGGTCTGATCAAGTCTGGTTTGAAACTCAGGAATCTGCCTATTCCCTGTGCATCTCAGCATTCTAACACAGGTAATCCAGAAGACTATATTCTGAGAAACAATGGCGTCCAAAAGGGAAAATACACGTGACCTATAAGTAAATGTCCAACATCACTATTACTTAAAGAAATATAAATTTATATGATTTAAACTTATCCAATTGGTTAAGTATTTTTCTAAGTGATAAAACCCAACACAGGCAAAGATGAAGTGGTGGCCACTCTCTCAGACAGCGGGGAGCAGGGAACAGTGACCCATCTCAAGGGCATGGGGCATCAGGTGTAGGGGGGAGGATTTGACCAGGTATGTCAAACAGCCTCCAAGTATGTCTATTCCTTTAATCTGGGAGAATATTTTGAGGAATCTATCATAAAGGAGAAATTATAAGTGTATGCAAAGTTATAATGATATAAATGCCTATGTAGTTCATTGCAGAGTTATCAGTTCTATGAATAACATAATTTAAGGGTCCATCATATGTGAAATAGATCACCAGTCCAGGTTCAATGCCTGAGACAGGGTGCTCAGGGCTGGTGCACTGGGATGACCCTGAGGGATGGGATGGGGAGGGAGGTGGGAGGGGGGTTCAGGATGGGGAACACATGTACACCCATGGCTGATTCATGTCAATGTATGGCAAAAACACTACAATATTGTAAAGTAAGTAGCCTCCAATTAAAATAAATAGATTAATAAAAAAGAACCCACACACAAAAAATTTAAGGGTCCAACATGAAAAATAGTTGGTTAAAAAAACTATGCTGGATTTAACTGATAAAAAATTATACAGCTATTAGAATGATGGCAGAAGGATATGTAAAATTATATGGTAGTTACCATGAAGCAATATTAACTGAAAAATATGTATTTACAAAAACCAGTTGTCCATACTTTATATTTTTCAGAGTTTCTATAATGAACATTCCTTTAATAGTTGAAAAGATACTAATTAATGTACTTCTAAAGGAGGGGAAAATTACCTTTGGCATCTGTCAGGCCTGGATTTGCATTTCTATCACTGATGGAGTGTGATTTGGGGCATTAATCTCTCTGTGTTTCAGATTCCTCAACTGTAAAATCAAGTAAATGCTAATAGCATATGGGTTTATCATGAGAATTAAGAGATAATTATGTAAATGCACTTGACACATAATAGAGTATATAAATGTTGGATTTTGTCTCCTTTTTCAAATTTTTGAAATCAGAGAAAGTACTAAATTCTGGCCAAAAATCAAGAGAATTAATCTATTTTACATAAACCACAGAATTTCAACTTGTTTCTTTTCGGTACTTTTCTGGAAAAGGGTTTCTTAGGGCTTCATAGATACTGTTGATGAAAACTGGAGTTTGTCATTGGTGACTGAAATGGACTAATTGCAACCTCTGATCCTATTTGTTTTCCCCTTTGCCAGCTTTAACAGTTTGGAATAATTTTCCTCCTTCTACAATTTTATTAAAAGGAAATCTTATATTCCTTGTCTGGAGAGGCAGTAAAGCTCAGGCTATTGAAAATTTCCATCTCCTTAAAATCCCAGTCAGTCAGTCAGTCACTTCAGTCATGTCTGATTCTTTGCGACGCCTTGGACTCTAGCCCGCCAGGCTCCTCCGTCCATGGGATTCTCCAGGCAAGAATACTGGAGTGGGTTGCCATTTCCTCCTCCAGGGGACCTCCCCAACCTAGAGATCAAACTTTCATCTCTTATGTCTCCTTCATTGGGTTCTTTACCACGAAAGCCACCTGGGAAGCCCCCTTAAAGCCCCCCAGAGTCCCAATACCATCTACAGTAGCATCAAAAATGTATTAATAAAATACTAGGAGTAAATCTAAGGCAAGATGTTGACGGACTTCAAAGAAAAGTATAAAACATTGTTGAGAGATTACTTTAAAACACCTAAATAAAAGGAAGGATGTACCATGTTTATGTTCTAAAAGATTTAATATTATAGGGAGGTCAATTTCCCCAGATTAATCCATTATGTATGTTTCGTTGTGGCTGTTGTTTAGTTACGCAGTCACGTCTGACTCTGAGACCCCATGGACTGTAGCCTGCCAGGCTCCTCTGTCGATGCAATTCTCTGGCAAGAATACTGTAGTGGGTTACCATTTCCTTCTCCAAAAGACCTTCCTGACCCAGAGATCAAACACATGTCTCCTGCATTGGCAGGTGGTTTCTTTATCATTAAGCCACCCAGGAAGCCCATAAGCATGTTTGCTGAAAGATATAAATTAGAATGTTTATAGTAGCACCATTTGTATTAGCCAAAAATTGGCAACAACCCAAATATTCATCATTAGCAAAATAGATAGATCAACTATGGTATAGTCCCAAAATGGAATGTTATACAGCAATGATAACCTACAGTCTACCCTTACAGATAAAATGGGTGAGTCTCATCAACATCACATGGCACAAAAGGAGACATGCACAAAAGAAAAACACACATGGTTCCATTTATGTAAAGTTCAAAAACAGGCAAAATTCATCAGCATCATGGTTTCCCTTGTGGTGGAATAGTGATTGGAAAGGACCACAAGTGAAACTTCTGGGAGAGGGGAAGCTGGTAATGTTCTGGGTCTTGATCTGGATGCTGGTTACATGATTGTGCTCAGTTTGTGGAAATTCAAACTCTCTACTAATAATATGTATATATTTGATCCTCCAATAGGCTATCATTGAAGTTAGGCTTTACTGAAAATTTTGTTTGGCCTTATTTTGATCGTTGGTAGCAGAGCCCCAGCATACATCTGTGAGAGGGGAGGCGCTAAGGGTCTATGGTTGCGGTGTTAGGGTTACCACAGTGGAAAGGCAGAGTGAGAACCTACTTCATACAGCTTCGTTTAGGGCCAGTATAGGTAGATGAGAGATGGGACAGTAAGGTTCATTGGACATCGGTTATGTGTCAGTTCTTGAGTGCCCACATGCTTCTTTCCCCTCAAACAAAATTATGAGATTCTTTACCCTTTTTTACATATTAGGAAGCTGAGGCTCTGAGTAGTTAACTTGAAAAACACCAGGCAGATGAGAGATTTGTATTAATTTCATGAGGCTGACATAATAAACCACCATAAACTGAGTAGCTTAAGGCAAATGAAGTTTATTCCTTGGTGGTTCTGGAGGCCAGAAGTCCAAAATCAAGGTTTTGGTAGGGCTGCTCCCCCTCCAAAGGCTCTAGGGAACAAATTCCACTCCCTGTCTCTTCTGGCTTCTGGGGGTACTATCTAGGCATTCCTTGGCTGTAGACTGCGTGGCTCTAATCTCTGTCTTCATCTTCACATGTCTTTTTCTCTCTTCTGTCTCTTGTAAGGACACTTGTTTTTGGATTTAGAGCCTAATTCACCTTGAGATCCTTAATTATACCAGCAAAGACTCCTCCCCCACCCGACCTCCAACACATACACACTTTCTTCAAGTAAGGTTACATTTACAGCTTCTAGGATTTAGGACATGGATACGTCTTTTGAGGAAGTCCACCATTCAGCCCACTATAGGGGCCCAGGTTTATTTTTTTTAATTATTATTATTTTTTAATACCTCTTTTTTTCCCTTTTATTGTTTTTGTCATACAATGCCATGATATCACCATGGGTTTACATATGCTCCCCCTCCAGAACCCCCCTCCCTCCTCCCTCCCTCCTCCTTCCCCCCACCGGGAAATCTCGATGCACCAGCCCCGAGAATCAATCCTGGGCTGGCGATTGATTAGACATATGATAATTAACATGTTTCAATGCCATTCTCCCATATCATCCCACCCTTGCCCTCATCCACAGAGTCCACGAGTCTGTTCTATACATCTGCGTTCCTTTTGCTGTCTCACATGTTGGGTTCTCGTTACTGTCTTTCTAAATTCCATATATATGTGTTAATATACTGTATTGTTGTTTTTGCTTCTGGCTTACTTCACTCTGGATAATGGGCTCCAGTTCCGTCCATCTGAGTAGAACTGCTTCAAATGAATTTTTTTTTTAATGCTAAGTAATATTCCATTGTGTATATGTACCACAGCTTTCTTATCCATTCAGTTGATGGGCATCTAGGTTGCTTCCATGTCCTGGCTATTGTAAACAATGCAGCGATGAACATTGGGGTACACGTGTCTCTTTCAATTCTGGTTTCCTCGGTGTATATGCCCAGCAGTGGGATTGCTGGGTCATATGGCAGGACTATTTTCAGCTTTTTAAGGAACCTCCACACTGTTTTCCATAGTGGCTGTACTAGTTTACATTCCTACCGGGGCCCAGGTTTAAAATGAAAACAAAGACAAAATCAAAACCATCAATCTAAATCTGACATTGATCCAGTACTAGAGATTTCTTCTTTGGTAACAGTGGTCACAGTTGATGTTTATACAGTCATTCAGGACAACTTCTCAGGTGCCCAGAGTGTCTTCTGTCCTGTGCAGAGACAGAATGTGTTAGGACTTGCACCCCATCTTTCTTGCTGCTTCTAGAGGATGAGTGGGTGGCTGGCCCAGACCTTCCTCACCAGGTGGATCCACCCTGTCCTCCAGTGCTCTGTTGGCTCCTAGTAACTCACGGTTGCCATCTTCACGGAGTTGCCCATGGTCACATGAGGGCTGTCTCCACCTGGAGGTTATGCATATCCCACCTCCCACCAGAGGCCGATGACTGACAAGGGGTAGAAGGTAATCCTTCCTGAACAGGAGATCAACTTTGTGGTATAATTTATGTCCCAGAGCTCCCAATGGGACCACACTGAAGCCATCTAAGCCATATCCTTCATTAATTTTATCCTCAGCCCTATTCTCATTTTATTGCTCTTTTTCTCCTGAGCACACTCCCCTAATACATTGCCTTCTTAAGAACCCTCATCTCAGACTTTGCTTCTTGGAGATCCAAACTAAGACCACAACTGCCATTGGCAACAGCCTACCTCTCCTGCCAGACCCTACTGCTTCATTTAGTTGGAAGGTGCACACAAGTGAAGATCCTAAGGATGGGAATCTCAATTTTGACCCTGGATGGTTCTACTGGAAGATTTTGTAAATTCTTAGCTTGAAAGATCAAAATCATTAATGCCATGAGAGCAAGTCCCTGAGGCCAGGACTTATGACCAGCCCCACAAACCAATGGAAGAAGACTTATTTTTATGGTGGGGATGAAATGGTTGGTTCATTAATCTGAGAAAAGATTTTTCTGTCTCCCAAAATGTGATTTTATCTTTCTAATTTAAACAAGATAGTAAAAAAAAATCTAGAACTCCCCAGCATTTAATTCTATGAGCCAAGTGAGCTATTAGTCTGGCAGGAGGACTGTCCAGACATCTTGGTTAGAAATGGATCGATGAGTGGCTGATGGACTTACACAATCAACATCAGTTCTTTTAAAGGCAGACTTGGAGGGAGGTCAGGGTGGCAAAAGTAGGAAGACACTGAGCTCATCTCCTCCCACAGACACATCAAAATTACAGCTACTGTCCAGCCTCCAGTAAGAAGTGTTGGGAAACCTGGACTACTACATGCAAAAGAAAATGGACTTTCCCAAGCTATATGCAAAAATAAACTCAAAACTGATTAAAGACTTTTATAGTGTCAGGTCTTACATTTACCCCCTAGAAGAACACATAGGCAGAACACTCTGAAATAAATTTTAGCAGTCTATTTTTGGTTATATCTCCTCAGGCAAGTGAAACAAATGCAAAAACAAAGAAATGGGACTACAAGTGGAGAAACCTTTGTACAGCAAAGGAAATTATCAACAAAACCAAAAGGCTACCTGCTGAATGGGTAATCTTCCAACAAATTTCTTTTCTGCCAAAGGGAGCCAGAGTAAATTTCTAGAGCTTGCACCAAGCACCCTGTCCAGAATGAAACAGACGTCTCAGAGGTTGCTACCATAGTTTTTCTTCATTGTTTTGAGTTGCCTAATCAGTCTGTTGGTTTATTTCAGAGACTGGTTTATATGTTTATCGGAGAGATAGGTGAGACAGTTTGGGGTTTTATTTGGTCAGTTTCCTAACTTGCTTTTGAAGGGATTATGGCCTTGTTGGATCAGTTTCTTGAGAGAGAGATGGGGTACCAGGGCAGGGTCTGGAACAGAACCTGGCACCCATTTCACACATTTGTGGGACAGATTTGTCAGGCTGAACTTCTCCATTAAGGGCTACATCAAACCATGAAACCCCTCAACAGCAATTCTCTCTGGATGATGTTAGGAATGGTGATAGAAATCTCCTTATATCTGCTAGAGGGTCTTGATGTTGTCTGTTACACCACCGAGTCCCTATTAGGTCTCAGAAGGATATTGTCTTCTGGTCTCAGTGCTTCTCCTGAATTACTAGTTTGAATTTTTGGCTTTTAGACTCGATGAATCATAAAAATCAGTCATTCTTAAAGGTGTGTGATTGGCATTTTGGATGCTCTAACCCTGCTATGGAGGGTTATGTACTGCAGGATACTTAGGCTTACTGATACTTAGGCTTACTGACCCCACCCACTAGATGTATAGAATACTTTCAAGTTGTTGTGAAAAAATAAACGTGCCCTAATAGGACCTCCTTCCCCTCTCCAGATGGGCTTCATGTGAAGCTGTTTTCCTCTTTGCTTTGACCATTAAGAAGCTCAGAGCCAAAGCTAGTCAGTGCCTTCAAAGATCTACAAAGCCTCTCATAACAGACAAGTTATATACAATTCTTGCAAAAGGATATTTTCATTTTTCTTTCTTTATTTTTTAACTGAATGTCCTTACTGTTTTTTAAAAATCTTTAGTATTGGAGTATAGCCAATTAACAATACTGTGATGGCTTCAGATGAACAATTAAGGGACTGACCCATGTATACACATGTATCCAGTCTCCCCCAAATTCCTCTTCCATCCAGGCTCCCACATAGCATGGAGTTATCTGTGCTATGCAGTAGGTCCTTGTTGGTTATCTGTCCATTTTAAATATGGCAGTGTGTACCTACCCCCTGTCCCTCACTGGCATCAGAAAGTTCATTCTCAAGTCTGTGAGCCTCTGGTTCGTAAATAAATTCATTTGTATCATATCATTTTTTAGATTTCACATATAAGGGATGTCATACAATATTTCTGCTTCTGATTTACTTCACTCAGAATGAATCTCTAGGTCCATCCACGTTGCTGCTTCCTGTTTTTTGTTGGCTTTTACATATTATAATATTATATGCATTTTTGTAAACCTCAATTTTTTTAAACTTTATTTTTAGTTAGAGTATAATTACAATATTGTGTTGGTTTCTGCCATACAACAACATGGATCAGCATTGGTAGACATATATATCCCCTCCCTCTGGAGCCTCCACCCCCCCAATTTTTTTTTTTTAACAAGATGAAGTCCAGGTAAATAATAAAAGTACACAATCATTTGTGTAGTGCATGTTGTTAGATGCTTTCCTTTAAGCTGTGATGTCTGTACCAGTCTCCTGCTGTAGCTTTTCTTCCTTGAGATGTCGCAGGAATAGAGGCACTTGTAGAAACCCATCTAAGGTCTCTTGTCTGCTGCACCTAGTAGGGTATGGGCTGGAGAAGTTCAAAAGGAAATCCCATAAAAGAAACAGCAGCCCGTGTCTGGTGAAACCCACTAGCCCAGGAGGAGAGGAAGAATAAAGATGCACAGCCTAACTCTTAAAACTGCAGGAGAGCATATTCTGGGTAGAATGTAACTCCCCAGACATCTGTTGGTGACATCTACAGTCAGACATGCATCACTGGAGGGATCGGTAAATTATACGGAGGACGGTTTAACGACCTACAAAGCAGCACACCCCGCCAGCACAGATAACATCTTCAAAATAGGGCAAGAGAATTAATTTAGGTGGGAGAAGAAAGCGTGGTGAGGTAGATGAACGGGCAACAGGGCTCAGTGGGAAGGAGCCCTTGGATATAATGACCTTGAAGGCACGGGTGAGATGGAGTGGGAGTAGGGTGGGAAGTGCAGTTTTGTGTATCTCAGAGAGGGTAAAGCAGGAAATAGGAGGTGGTTAGCACAGCCTAAGAGAATAGAGGAGGAAATAGTCCTTTTAAAGAGGAGGAAAGTAAAAAAGGAAACTGGATTCCAAAAAACAGGAGCCAGTTCCTCCCTCTGTCCCCCCTTCCCTTTAAAAGGAATAAATAGGAAAACTAACAACACGTTATGGTGGGCTCTAAATGTTTTCTAAAACATTCTAAGACATCAACTTTCAAGCTTTTACTGTGTTGAAACCTTTTTATTTCCCAAATGAGGGTTTGCAGAGTTCCCTAGAATGTAATCTCTATGAGGACAAGGATTATTGCCTTTCTGTTTACTCTTGTATCCCCAGACTCTCACCTAGTAGGCACTCAATAAATGTTTATTAATTAGGCTAATGAATGAATGAGTAGGATGGAAGTTTGGGCTAAGAAAGAAAAAGTATCTACTGGTTTTCCAGTAGATACCAGAGTTGGTTAGGGAAAGACTTATTTTAGAGGAATTCTTTGATAAGTCACCTGGGGGAAAAGGCAACCAAGAGACAACTAAAGGTTTTGTGTAAATAATAAAATTGAACTTGGTGGTGGTCGGGGTAGGGGGAGAGGGGAGGTGCTGTGAGGTTGGGT
The DNA here is from genome assembly GCA_007570785.1 of Antilocapra americana. Classification (NCBI taxonomy): domain Eukaryota; kingdom Metazoa; phylum Chordata; class Mammalia; order Artiodactyla; family Antilocapridae; genus Antilocapra; species Antilocapra americana. The sequence goes on from ML663041.1 coordinate 756,896, forward strand.
AGCAAAGAGAGATGGAGAAGGTGAGTGACAGGGCTTGTTATGAATAGTCATGATAATGCTCTTCAATTACAGGCTGTACAGTACTGTGTAGAAACACCTTACCATCATCCCCAACCTCCTATAAAAATACAGTGTTCCATGTGAGACTGGGAAGTACATTAAGACATTGAGAGGAAGGGGCTGAATTCTTTGTCTGGGTCAATATCAAGAAGAGGATTTTTTAAAAAAGCAACAATAATAGCTTAGATGACCCTGACTGATAAAGTCAGTTAAAACCAAGTATGAGATAGAGGTGAGGGGAGCTTGTATTGCTCCCTGCTTGTTGAAGGGGATTTGGGGCTGATTTTGTCTGGATGTTAAAGGATAGCTGATGTCAGGGAGACAAAGAAAGCAGGGGAAACGGGTGTTGGGAATGAAAAGGACATCCAGAACTCTGCCCTCTCCCCAGATCCCCCTTCTCACTGTACTCCACCTCCTTCAGAACTTAAGAGCTGAGAACAGATGAATGAGAAGGGAGTTTGGGAAATTAAGGAGTGGGAGGGAAAAGATGAGCTGAGAAATGGGGCACTGGGGTTTGGATCCAGAGTCACCAAATACGTGGGTATTCCTGAGTGGCTTGTTGCTGTGTTCAGTCACTAAGTCGTGTCTGACTCTTTGCGACGCCATGAACTGCAGCACGCCAGGCTTCCCCATCTTTCACTATCTCCTGCAGTTTGGTCAAACTCATGTCCATTGAATCAGTGATGCCATACAGCCATCTCATCCTCTGTCATTTCCTCCTCCTCCTGCCTTCAGTCTTTGCCAGCATCATGGTCTTTTCCAATGAACTGGTTCTTCCCAACAGGTGGCTGAAGTATTAAAGCTTTAGCTTTAGCGTCAGTCCTTCCAGTTAATTTGGAGAAGGGCATGGCAACCCACTGCAGTATTCTGGCCTGGAGAATCCCTTGGACAGAGGAGCCTGGTGGGCTATAGTCCATGGGCTCACGAAGAGTCAGACACAACTGAAGCGACTTAGCATGCATGCATGTACTTCCAATTAATTGGACTTCCCTGGTGGCTCAGCTGGTAAAGAATCCGCCTGCAATGAGGGAGACCTGGGTTCAATCCCTGGTTTGGGAAGATCCCCTGGAGAAGGAAACAGCTACTCACTCCAGTATTCTGGCCTGGAGAAGTCCATGTGGTAGCAAAGAGCTGGACATGACTGAGTGACTTTCACTTCACATCTTCTTCCTGAAAGGATTATATCCTTAATTTCCCAAATCAAATGGGCATTGCATCACATGTATATCTTAATTTCTTTATGCAACTGGTGTAATAACAGCTACCCTACCAGGGAAAGTGAAAGGTTCATACACATTTGTATTAAATGAGCCACAAAACTAGGTGGCTCATTTAGGTGACATCTAGGACCCGCCTAGGACTCCCTCCCCCATACCAGCCTGGATTCTTGGACATTGAAATTCATGCTTCAGGCACAGTGATGTAGGACTTTGCTCCCCAGTGGTCCATTAGAGTCACTTGCAAAATGTCAAAGCAGCAAATTTTAAATCTTTAGCTGCAAAACTGTGCCTTAAAAAAATAATCCCTAGCTGCAAAGTGTCCACAGTGAGTGGTGCTCTGGCTCCTTGTTGGAGATGATGTCCCAGAATGGCAGGTGCTAAGTGTCCTGGAAGGGCACCTCTCTGAGAGCCACTTTCCTGTTCCTTTCCCCACACAGCACTTATTTCTGCTCAGAGACTACCTGCTGTGAACAGTGGGCAGATGGGAAAGGTCTTAACTGAAGTCTTCAGATGGGCCCTGGAAGAGTGCCTACATCCTGTGAGAGCAGAGAGCTGAGCCTGAAGAGGCGAGACTAGAGGCCTGATGCAAAGGAAGGGCTTGGGGCTTCTGGCCGGTGACTGGGGTTGGGGGGGAGCTCCCTCCTTGGTGCCTCCTTGTCCCCCTCTCCCATCTTCCTACCCCTGTCCTCTATCAACCCCAACATCCTATCTCTCTCCCCACTTCCCGGCTCCTCCTGTATGTCCAGTTTTCCAGAGCGACCTACAGCAAAGTGCTGTGAACTAGCCCAGAGAGTGAGGGCGCTGATCCCCAAGCCTTGGTTCCCAGTCAGTGTGAACCTCCTCAGCATGCATGGCCAGAGGGGTTGCTTCTCCTCAGGCCAGTCCTGTCCTTCTCTCCCTCCTTCCAGCACAGGAACCAAGTAGCAGAGAACCCAGTTGAGGAGGAAGTGGAAAGGAGGAGAAGAGAAAATAGAGAGGGCTGGGTGATCTATGTCCAATTCTTGGCACCCAGAAGACAGGCCCAAGAAGCACAAGGTCATTCACCCATCGCCTCATTCACCCAGTCACCCCCTTGTTGGTTAAGTCTTCAAGCTGGGCCCAGTGTGGACACTGGACACCCAAAACTAATAGGACATGTATTTTCTATGGGGTTCACAGTCCAGAGGCAAAGATTCTCCCATATATGGATGGGCATGATGTCCTGCAATGTGCAAAAGTGGCTCATTCATTCACTGATCACTGATCACCCACCACGTGGCAGACTCTGCTCTAAGCTCCAGGGACATGCCTTCAGAGGATGTATGTGAGCTCCTGGAAGGGTGGGACATCTACTTCCTCACCTCAGGGTTTTCCCTGACTGCCTACCCAATACCCCTTTAAAAGTCAGAATCCCTGTAGTCAGAATGCTCTCCTTCCCCTACCACTCATGAGGATCACTGCTACCCAAGCTCCCCCAACCCCAACCCCAAGGAGAAGTGCAGCTGCAGGGGAGGGGGTCCTAGCCCTGCAGTGGGCTAAAGAGGCCACACTAACCATGAGGCTAAGTTCCAAGTGGGATATGAATGAGCAATTGCCATATTCTTATTCCAAAGTTAATATGATACCAGAGATGGGTAGGGGTGGGAATGTGGGTAGGTGATAGTGATGGTGAAAACTATTTGCAACATAGTGAAAATACCATTATTTGTGGTAAAAAGAGGACATTTAATCTCCATTGAAAATGATAGTATGGACTTCCTTGGTGGCTCAGTACATAGGAATCTGCCTGCCAATTTAGGAGACACTTGTTCAATTCCTGGTTCATACTGCAAATTCCCATTGGCTATCTATTTTACATATGGTAATATAAGTTTCCATGTTACTCATGGAAATATATATCTCATCATATATCTCACCCTCTCCTCCCCTCTCCCCATGTCCATAAGTATGTTCTCTATGTCTGTTTCTCCATTGCTTCCCTGTAAATAAATTCTTCAGTACCATCCTCTAGATTCTGATGTATGCATTAGTATTCAATATTTATTTTTCTCTTTCTGACTAACTTCATTCTGTATAATAGGCTCTAGGTTCATCCACCTCATCAGAACTGACTCAAATGTGCTCCTTTTATGGCTGAATAATATTCCATTGTGTATATGTACCACAACTTCTTTATCCATTCATCTGTTGATGGACATCTAGGTTGCTTCCATGCTCTAGCTATTGTAAATGGTTTCAGCTGTCTTTTATCATCATCATCACTTAGGGACACTTAAATCTCTGCCTTTGCCCAGAACCCACACAGGGGATGGCAGTGCCTGTCCAGTGCTCTGCCAGCAGCCACACCTGTCCTCTTCACTGTGATGCTCATGTGACTGCATAGACCTCAGCAGTATGGATAATCATTTACGTGGCTCCCCTGCTGTGGGTGCTGTAAGAGCAGGGACATGCTCCAGGACATTTGCAGGGTGCTGCTTCTCTGACTGGCCTGGAAATATCCTTCAAAAGTAACAGTGCCATGCTGATGGACCCAAGGTCCTGATCTGCTTCAGTGCTCACTCAGCAGGAAGATGGTGTAGCAGTGGTGACTCCTTGCATCAACTGTAGCTCAGAGACTTACATGTTTTAGCATGGAGAGTCCCTCAGAGGCCTTTTATATCAACATATTTTATAGGCATGCCCATTCATAGAGGGGCTTCCCAGATGGTGCTAGTGGTAAAGAACCCGCCTGCTAATGCAAGAGATGTAAGAAATGTAGGTTCAATCCCTGTGTAGGGAAGGTCCCCTGGCAACCCACTCCAGTACTCTTGCCTGGAGAATGCCATGGACAGAGGAGCCTGTGGCAACAGTCCAGGGAATTGCATAAAGCCTGACATGAAGCGACTTAACGTGCACACATGACATTCACAGAGATTAAGTGACTTGCCTAACCCTTTAAACATCAGTTTTTGAAAAAAACAAAATTGTTTATTTGGCACACAGGCTCCTTTCATTGGGAGTGTGGAGTCTTAGCCACTAGACCACAAGGGAAGTCCCTAAATCTCAGTTTTCTATAAAATGGAAACTTTGGGAATGGGAGGAACTAGTACTGACATTTTGTCCCAGAGGATCTTCCATATTATCTCACTTAATCTTTGCAATGGCCGACTGATGTAGATATCATTCATTGCTCCCATCTTCAGAGGAGGACCCTGAACCCGAGACTGCCCTTTGCCCTGAATTCTGGTGAGTGAGTGATGGAACCAATTGTTTTAAGTGCTTTGGCTCAACTCTTTTTGCCATTCCATGGAGGAAAGATTTGTTTTAGAAATTCTTTGACTTGGTGTTTTCATAAAAAAACATCTTTGAGGAAGGATAAGGTTCAGCTGTAGTATGTGAACCAAGGTGGACTGATCTGACTTTCAGCTTTTTGCTGGTCCTACCCAGAGTGGAGGCGATAAACTGAGTTATCTGAGAAGGAACAGCCCACAATTACTGATCAAGGGCTGAATCGGAGGCAGCTTTGTTCAGACACTTTAATAGGAACTTTAATTCCCTCAACTATCCTGTATAGTAGGTATCATTATCCTAACCTTATACATGTGGAAACTGAGGCTCAGAGTGGTTTGTGGAATTTACCCCAGTTAGTGGCTCAGCTTGGTCAGAGCTGTCTGAATGGGGGCACAGTAACCTCAGTGCCCCTGTTCTCCACAGCCTTTGTTATACATCAGCTTCTCCTGATCTCTTGCATTATTCAGTGAGTGCTGACAGTTTGCCTGGTATTGCTGGAGATGGGGGCCCTCAGGGCTAGCAGTGATAGAAGTCAGATTGGCAAGAGGAAGTGGCTTCTGGGTCTCTTGTCAAAATTTAGTCATTCCAGACACCTGGCCAGCCCAGAGGTGAAGAGCAAGAATGAGACCAGTAAGAGCCCCAGGCGAGAGAGGAGGAGATGTGTATCTCTGTCAGGTTTGAGATTTACTCAGAGCCTTCATTGTGTAGGGCTTGAAGGAGGACACCAGGAGGGCCCAAGGGAAGTGGATAAGCTGGTTTCCTCCCTACAATCTTGGAAGTGTTTAGGGTTGGCTTTATTCCAGCAGCACCAAGAAATATTGCAAAATTCTTCCCAAAGGGACACACATTATAGGGTGAAACTAGCACTGGACTATAACTGCTCCAGAGGGCATCATTCATATAAAAAGAGGGCACTGTGATGCAGGGGCCTCTATTCACTTGGAGTCCAGTGGAAAGTGTGCCCTTGGAATTCTACAAGCTTCCTTGTTTCTCACCAGAAAGCATGAGGTGACCTGACCTGTAACAAATTCTTCCCTAAAGATCCCCCTGCCCAGGTCTTGGTGAACCTTACTGGTCAATACCTCCCCAGTTAACCTCAGAACAAATCAGTGAAGAGACGACAAAGTGTACATCCATCGTTCATGATCTGGAAAACGGCCTGGACCTTGGGTTATGGAAAGCACGCAGCGTTATCGTAGGTGCAGATGAATCTTCGCATGTTCTGTTTATCCACCCTTTTACTCAACTCTGATTCATTTACTCAGCCAACGTTTATTGACATTTATTAAGTGCTGCTCTGCTAGGTACAGAGGGTAGGGGGGTGAAGATAAAATTCCTATTCAAGAAAAAACATTAAAACCAACTTTGCAGATTAGAAAGAGACATGTGACAGTAGAAAAATGTACCAGCTCCAGAGTGGATGGCAAGGAGAACATGACGAGAAGAATGCGGAGAATGAGGGAGAACATTCCCGCGGAGGAAGTCCTTTAAGGGGAGCTAGATTGAAGCATCCAGATGGTGGATGCTCTAGCTTGATAGCTTCCATTTTATACAGGCTGATGCCCAAATATGAAGTGAGAGGGTACCTGTGATAGAGCATATATAATAAATGGAAAGAGCCATTTTTCCAGTTTTAGTGTGCTAGGTTGCTTCAGTCACGTCTGACTCTGTGTGACCCCATGTACTGTAGCCCACCCGGCTCCTTTGTCCATGGGATTCTCCCAGCAAGAATACTGGAGTGGGTTGCCATGCCCTCCTCCAGGGGATCCTCTAGACCCAGAGATCTAACCTGCATCTCTTCCATCTCCTGCACGGGCAGGCCAGTTCTTTACCACTGCTGCTGCTGCTGCTAAGTCACTTCAGTTGTGTCCGACTCTGTGCGACCCCATAGACGGCAGCCCACCAGGCTCCCCCGTCCCCAGGATTCTCCAGGCAAGAACACTGGTTGCCATTTCCTTCTCCAATGCATGAAAGTGAAAAGTGAAAGTGAAGTTGCTCAGTCAGGTCCAACTCTTTGAAACCCCATGGACTGCAGCCTACCAGCTCCTGAATCCATGGGATTTTCCAGGCAAGAGTACTGGAGTGGATTGCCATTGCCTTCTCCATCTAGCAAGACCTAATTATTTCTGGGCTATGCTGAGGTGAAAGGCCATTTCTAGCAGCCAAGTTGCAGGTGGTTCAGACTTCTGTGGCTGGCAAATCTGTTAGGAGTCCCTCAAGAATCCAGTTCACAAATTTATTAAAAGTTACTTTGGGGCCAACATTGACCACTTCCCTTTGCTAAGCACTGTGCTAGAAGCTTTACATATATTATCTCCAACCCTCACAAAAGCCCAGGAGGCAGTCCTGATGATTCTCATTTACAGATGAAGAAACTGAGGCTGCTGCAGGTAATGGATCTGCCAGGGTTGCACAGGTGGGAAAAGCCCACAACCAAGATTCAAACTACGTGTGTCTTACCCCAGTGGAACACTACGCCTTTGGGAGGGTCAGTTTTATTTCCTCAAAAGTAAAATTCTGAGTAATCTGTGTAGCCAGGAGTAATGTACTACAGAGTTATTTCTCCTTTTTCTATCAGTTCTGGGGAAATAAAATGCAAACAATGCTGTCTTTTGTCAATGGTGTGATTTAAAAAAAATAATTTGGTGTTTTCCATGCTTTCCAAAAACCAGGCTTTACCAATAAAAACAGCAAATTTTACATGAAAAAAAATAAAGTTATGACATTGTTCTTCAATTTGGTTAACAACTATAAAGAGGCAGATTTTAATCTTAAGAGCTTTACATTTCTAAAGCATAGGTGAGAGTTTTCTTCTATTTTGTCAGCCTGTCTGGAAACCCCTAATCGTGAAATTCAAAATTTTTTTACCGAGTATTTACCACTAATTGTAATTGGGATCAAATCAGTCTGGTAATGTATATGGCAGACCAAGAGACTTGGGAGAATTCCTGGACATTGTGGATAAGCTGGGATAATATACCTTGGAAAACCTACAACCAATTTTAAAACCAGATTGATAGTGCCTCTCATTTAGAGAATCTTAGTACCTTAGAGTGCTGAATCCTCTGATTATATGAAGTGATTAAGCTTTCAGTAACCAAAAGCAAAGAATTTTTTTGTTCTAAAAAGAATAATAGGATTGTCAGTGCACATTCGTTCACCTTGGGAGCCACTTCATGCTCAATGGGCATGGCAGGACCAAATAAAAATAAAAAGCCACAAGTTGTTTAGAGTTTATTAACTCCAAAGGTGACTTCTGCTACCTGGGGGAGGTAGGAGAACCTTCTCCCTTCCCTGGGCTCATCAGAAAACCCTTGCTGAATGCACAGCTCTAGAAACCATGAGTCCATCCCCTCCCCTGCACAGAAGTTGACAGCTAGATTTGGAAAGCCACAGCCTTTATAATGCTATGACAGAGCCTGGAAGAGTGGGACAAGAAGAGAAGCTTCGGGACAATCACCCCAAGAAGTAGAGGTTGGGCAAAAGACAATGTGGAAAGTGGAGGCCTCAGTTGGTAAAGAGAGAGAGGAAAACATCATGAAGTACAGACAGCCCACTTCCTGGAACGACTGGCAAAGGCTTGGCAGTGCTCTGCCTTCACAAAGGACTAAACCTTTGAAGTTCTTGAGAGGGTACAGGAGAGCAGAGGCTTACCAGGAAGGATATCAGAGAAAGCAGCAGAGAATCAATTGCAAGGATAGTTCTCACATTCTAAACCATTTTGCCCATGTCATCAGTCTTGAGCTCCCCACTCCACCAATTTTATGATAAACTACAACTGAAGCTTGGACTCAACTTGCTTAACAAAATAGAAAAATTTGGTTGAAGAAAGCTGGCCACAGGTTTGCTGCTGCTTTTTCTCCTCTTTTTAACCTGAGCAGGCTCTGTGACCACTTCGACAAACAGGATACAGCAGAAGGGATGTACCAGAAGTTTCATTTACTGTCTCTCGGAACCCAGCCACAATGCTGTGAGGAGGCTCAAGCTGCCCCTTAAAGAGGCTCATGTGTAAAGGAACTGAGGCCCCGGGTGGGTAGCCCCCATCTGAGCTCCCAGCCAATAGGCAGGACCAATGTTCTAGCCATGTGAATGAGCTATCTTAGAAGATCTTCTGCCCTAATCTATGACCAGCTGTCTCCTGTGAGTTTTGCCTACATTGCAGACTGATGGGGAAAATAAGCTACTATCTTGGGAGTGGTTTGTTGTGCAGCAATAGATAACAAAGGAGATGGGGCTGAGAGAGGGATGAAAACTATCCAGTTTAATGCCACACCATGGCAGACATTACCTATCAGTCACCAAACTTTTTGCCTCTGAGCTCAGGAACTTTATCAGCAGTACTCTGAGCAGTCATTATCAATTGATCAGGGATGGCAAGCAATGTGTCCTTTCTGGGCTAAGTGGCGAACGGCTAGCAAGGGCGGTATAGATATTAAATGTGCTAAACACTGAACTTGGGAGTTTTTTTGGCCACATTCCATTCTAGAAAGAGAGGGACATTCTCCATGCAGGAACCTGCTTGGAATCTGATTGCATCAGGAAATGGAAAGTTGTCACCTCTGCCTCTTTCATGGCTCACTAAGTGGTGGTCACTCTTGTCACTCTAGGTACCCCTCCTGCTGCTACTGTTGCTGAGTCGCTTCAGTCATGTCCGACTCTGTGTGACCCCCATAGACGGCAGCCCACCAGGCTTCCCCATCCCTGGGACTCTCCAGGCAAGAACACTGGAGTGGGTTGCCATTTTCTTCTCCAATGTATGAAGGTGAAAAGCGAAAGTGAAGTCGCTCAGTCATGTTCAACTCTTTGCGAACCCATGGACTGCAGCCCACCAGGCTCCTCGGTCCATGGGATTCTCCAGGCAAGAGTACTGGAGTGGGGTGCCATTGCCTTCTCCAGGTACCCCTGCAGTCAAGGATAAATGCATCTGCCATGTTCTTCCCTTCATCACTGGAAGCAGCCTAATAGATGTCTGATGAGCTATACTCAAGTGGCCCTACTACAAGTAGTTGCCTGCATTCTCATCAGTTTCTAGGGTTCTCTCAGCCCCTAGCACCTCATGGGGTGCCTGGCACACTGTTGATCCTGAACATATTTATTGAATGGATGTGGCCAAGGGATGGGATCAGTCCTTTTTATCCATTCCTACTACCCAGCTCTTAGCACACAGCCTGGCACATGATGGGTGCGCAACAAATGCTCGTTAAGTGGATTTTGACAGTGTTATTTCCAAAATAGTTGCTTGATGAACAAGTGGAGTCTCTCCCTCCCTAAAAAATATCAACTCCAAACAGAAGCATAATAGAGCTGGAGCTCAAAGCAAAATTATTCACAAATTCCAAGTGCCTCAATCCATGGGTTTTAATGAAAGTCATTCTGCAGTTGAGAATGTTGTAGTAATTACAGGCAAGCTAATATCTCTGCCATATGGTTTGAAAGCAGGTCTGAATTCTGAAAGCCATTATCAGCAGTTTTATTTTCTGCTGCTGCTTCTCTGCACCCCACCCCCTGCCTGTCTTTGTCTCTCTCTCTCTTTTTTTTTTTTTGCTTTTATCTCTTTCTTTCAACCTCATATTCCCTTTCTCCCACATGATTCTTCCTCACTGCCCTCCCTCTTCCAAGCCCCTGTCACATTTTTAAAACCTTTGACATGAAATCTCCAGTAGTTTTGAGGAGTAAATGCAATGCCCAGAGTGGGTCATGACGTAGCATTGCCCATGCTGACCCACTTGCCAAGAAAGAAAATCAAGGGTGCTCTAACCCCTGGTGAGTTGACTGTGCCACTCTGTTCCTCAAGTGTGGCTGCATGATTGAAGGAAGAAGACTCCAATTAATCTCTATGCTGCTGACTTAGCCTGGTGCAGGGGTTCTTAACCCTGTGTGCAGAGAATCACCTGAGGGGCCATTAAAAGAGTACTGATGTCTGGGTCCTGCTGCCTCAGATTAGGTTCTGAATTCATTGGTTCGGGACATTACGGTCTATAAAGCTCCCCCAGATGATGCCCTGGAAACTTAGCCTAGGATAAATAGCAGTGGGATCTGTCTTTCTCCTTTTGTTCACCTGGTAACCCTCAGAAGTGAGACAATGCAAACAATGATTATTGAAGTCATGCCAAACTCAAGCATCCATGGCCCTAAATGCAACTCTTTAATAGTTACCCATCTGTTTAGCTCAAGACTCATTCACAAATGATTTGATAAAGTCTTATAAAAGTCCTGGGAAGAGGGCTGGGCTGGAGTTAGTGTCTTTATTTTATAAATGGGAACTGAGATATTAATAATAAGATCATATAGTAGATGAGTTTCCCAGGTGACACTAGTGGTAAAGAATCTGCCTGCAAATTCAGGAAACATAGGAGATGCGGGTTCAATCCCTGGGTCAGGAAGATGCCCTCGAGGAGGGCATGTCAACCCACTCCAGTATTCTTGCTTGGAAAATCCCATGGACAGAGGAGCCTGGTGGGCTACAGGCCACGGGGTTGCAAAGAGTCGAACACAACTCAAGCGACTTAGCACACATGCATGCATATAGTAGACATGCCTTCTCTAAGATCAGGCCTCTTTCTGGGCTGTATCACACTGTTCCCTTTCTCCTCCTTTAGGATAATTATGGGAGTGATGCCTACCCACTTAAGGTCTAAGGGTCAAGCCTTCCCTCTAGCCTGCCTGCAAATACACACTACAGAGATAATTGCCCTGAGACAGACTACAAAGATGGGTGCCCAGTTTCTAGAATTCCATTGTTATTCTCCCCTAGAAGGCCAAGAGCCTGGTGTCTTTCCTCAGCAAATTAGTTGATAAGATTAACTAATGATCCCATTGGAAGGTCAGAGATCCTTGAGGCAACAATGAAAGAGGAGATGGCAGGAGCTCAGAGCAGCAAAGCACCAGCTGCTTAGTCAGGCAGAACAGAGGGCTCACAGGGGAGCCCAGGGCCAGAAGGGGCTCCAGAGTGTCACAATTTGGAGTGGCTGTCTTACATTTTTGGGAGACATTCTTGCTAATTTGGGACTAGGTATTGAGACAGCTGGGGGTATAGAAGAAGGAAAAAACTACGATAAGACTGAGGGCACATCTGGGAAACCTCATTGGGAGAAAGTACCGCAGAGGGCAAGGCATTCGGGAAGAGATAGAATTGGAAATTCTCTCAGACAATATGTAACCTTTGAGATTTTCCCAAACATTAGTCAAGACCCCTCTTCTCTCCAGTTTCTCTTTTCAATGTTAAGGAAAACGGGCCTTTCCTTTTCCACTGTCTTCTTGTTCGCTGGGAGCCATGCTGGGCAGACTAGCCCTGACCCTTCTGTCTGGAGGAGGCAAACACTGGAGCCAGCTGGGGTCCTTGCATACACGCATGGCTCATCCAGATGCATCTTAGGGATCTCGTTAATCGAGGTGAGAGCTGTGCTTCCAGGAAATCAGATCATGAAACTTAACCAGATGCTCAGAATTCAGAGAAAGGCAAGGATTACAGACTTGGCTTATAGCAGAGGTTACAAAGTGATGGCCTCTGAGCTGTGTGTGACCCAAACGTGCATTTTGTTGAGGCTATAGTGTTGAAAAGTTGAGATTTTGAGATACATGCTCACATGCTCAGGTTTTTATTAAAAGATATAAAGATAAAGCAATGTTGAACATGCACTTCAACTTGGGAAGACATGAGCTGGAGCGACTTGGCTGCTCTTTCATCCAGGAAGGATGACGCTTCATTCTGCACCCTCACATAAAGTGTCCATGTGGACTGACATCCCACTCATTTTATTTCCATGATCAGCCTAGTCCCTGTTGGAGGGATTTGAGTTTTCATTAAGGCCTAGTGCCTGGGTGACACTTGCCTGGGTGACACTTGCCAGGTTGAATTGTGTAATATTGGCTCCTGAATGGCTGTGTTGGAAAAAGATTCTTGGGTTCTCTAGAAAAGAGTCACTATTGATTGGTGATGTCTGCCATAGGCATGAGATGGGGGGCTCATTATTACCTGTGGTCTAAATATCAACCAGCCTTGACACACTCCTTTCCCAATTTTGAAGCTGCTCTGTGTCACTGAGCAGCTTCTAGAAGGAGAGGGAGAGAGAGAGCAGGGGCAGGAAGAACCAAAAGCAAATCTCTGGAGGAAACAACTGTCTAACGGGTACTTTGTTGTCTATAAAGACCCTACAGGAGCTCTGCCATGTAGGTGCCTCAGAAAAATAAATGCCAGAGATATAGTTGTACATAGGATTGCAGTTGGGTAGTTACTTTATTCCTGATAAGAGAGGGAGATGAAGTCTCAGAATTCTGCTAGTGAGGCAGAGCCAGAGAAATGTTCTTTCTTCTGGGGGGTATTTTTCTTCAACCAGCATTAAGTCCCTGAGGCAAGAAACCCTCCTGAGCTGTCTGATACCCACTGTGGACCAGCAGGAGCTCCTAGCAGGGCCCACTGTATTCACCACTGGCCCCCAGCTGCAGTTACTTCCCCACAAAGCCCCTGTGAGAATAATCCATTCCACCTCAGGAAGCAGAAGCTGAGTCTCAAGAGAACTTGACTTTATCAAGAAAGCTCACCGAGGTGGTGGGAGACCTGCATCTAGAATCCAGGTCCTCTGACATCCATTTACTGGCTCTTTGCTTTACACGCATGGACAGGTGGATCTAATCAACCACTACATATGGAGGACTCACCACCTGCCAGCTTTGTCCAAACAGTTTGTATGTTATAACAATTCTCTTGAGCATATCGAGAAGGACTGTGATTATTCCCATTTTACAGATGAAGACAGTGAATTTTACAGATGTTAGAAAACTTGCCCAAGTTCCCAGAGTAAATGAGCTTGATTTCAAGAGTATGCTGTTAACTGTTATGCTCTGTTAAACTCTTGAATGTGTGTGTGAGTCTTCTGAAAAGCCTCTGAATTGAAAACAGTTGGTGATGAGAAGTATGGAGCTCGGTGAGAGAGGCAAGATGTACTGTATGAGAGGGTCCACTGCTACCCAAGTGAGAGTTGGACCACCATGGGATTTGCTGAAGAAAATGATCTGCTGATTCTCCAGTGGAAGAATCAATCAATACCTGCTCTCAACCAGGACATGCATTCATGGAAATGCCTTTGCGCTCCAAGCCACTGCATAAAAATATTTCCAGTGCAGAAACCTGTGAAGATTTCATAAGATGGTGTCTGAGAGTCAGTTGAGGTACTTAGCAGAGGGGGGCTAAGTGAGTTCAAGACATAAACGGTCTCAAATATTTTTCTGTGAAAGGAATCTCATTTTGTAATAATGCAGTACACTGCATCACAGTCATTTAGCACCAAGAAACAATACAGGATAGCAGTTTTCTCGGGAACTAGATAAGGGTCCTGATGCCCCAGCCCCTTAAAGCTGAGCCAGAGAGCAGATTTCACTCAACAGCTGTGTCTGGGGTGGGGGTGGGGGGCTCTAGGTGGGGGTGGTACAAATGCAAAGAACCTACATGGGCAGTCCTGCCAGGCCACAAAAATCTAAGTAGTATTCAATATTTGTGAACGGTGTGGTCGGTGGTTTCGCGGACTGTACAGCTGAGGCCAAGGGACTGGGGCTGCTCCCTTCCTCCCTGTGATCTTCAATTTCATGGCTGACTCTCTTCTCTCTTTTCTGGAGAGAGGTCTGCATTCCCTTTACCTGTGAGCAACTCTTCACTACTGTAGGTTTCCTATGAAGTTCTATCAGTGTAAGTGATAGAGACATATTTTATTTCCCCAGCCCAACACATGTGCTAAGTGGTTTATAAAATTAAAATGAACCCTTCCTTCCTAACTGAATTTTTACACATTTATGAGGTATTTTGTTTTAATTGAAAGCCAGAAGGCGACATTCCAAAGTTATATAAACAGGTACTAAAGGGATGAATTATTTTATAGAAGGATCTATCTTTGAGTTGTTTTAGAGTTATGTATTCAGTTCTGTGATGAAAATTTGCTTGACTAAAACTTGGTATTTGTTTAGTTGTTAAGTCATGTATGACTTTTGTGACCCCCATGAACTGTAGCCTGCCAGGCTCCTCTGTCCATGTGATTTCCCAGGCAAGAGTATTGGAGTGGTTTCCATTCTCTTTTCCAGGGGAATCTTCCTGACCTAGGGATGGAATCCGTGTCTCCTGCATTAGCAGGCAGATTCTTTTACCACTGAGCTACCAGGGAACAGGGTAAAAAAATTGATATACTCTGCCAAAAAAAAAAAAAATGGAAAGGGGAATTCCCTGGCAGTCAGGTGGTTAGGACTCTACACTTTGACTGCTGAGGGCACAGGTTCAGTCCCTAGTTGGGGAACTATGATCCTTCAAGCCATGCCATGTGGCCAAAAAATAATAAAATCTGGTATACAAGTACTTTGCACTGTGGGTGCTAACTACTTTGCTGATGTCATAGCTCCAACTCTGACACAGAGCTGGGTACGTAATAAGCATGCAAGAAATATTTGCTGACTGAATCTTTCTCCACATGCCAGGCCTATTTTTCCAACTATTTCTTGGACACCCTGTCTTGATTTGTTGTTGTTCAGTTGTGTCCAACTCTTTGCAACCCCATCGACTGCAGCACCCCAGGCTTCCCTGTCTCTCATTATCTCCTGGAGTGGAGATGCCATCCAACCATCTCATCCTTTGCTACCCTCTTCTGTCTTGATATCTTGCAGCAACTTCAAAATTCACATTCATACACGATCTCACTTCTTTCCCTTTAAATACTGTGTCTTCTTCTCCATGAGCATACGTGTAGTAACTGTCCAGGGGACTGAATGGCCCTCATTTAAATTCTTGCTGCCTCATTGAGTCATCTGTAATTTTAGCTCTTTACTAAACCTCTCTTTGCCTCATTTTACTCATCTGTAAAATGGGTATAATAATAGCTCCTGCCCTAGATGGTGGTTGTGAGAATTAAACTAGCATGGATCTAGCAAGTAGCAACACATGGTAAATGTTATCACTTCCTTACTTATCACTTCCTCTTTTAGCCAACTACTTTAGGAACTGTGTTGAGGATCAAGTTCCTAAGCTCACCTTATCTTTTCACTAGATCCAGTCTGACTTCACCTTTCCCTGTTTCAGTCTACCCTAACACTGCCATACTACAAATGCTTCTTGTTTTTGAAAGATCTCTTTTCCTTCCAACATTGCTTCTGAAGACCAGGGGATTCTTTCTAAACTGATTATTCCCTTCCCCTACTGCTTAGCAGTCACCTTCCTTTGCACAGCAATCTAAGCCTTTGATGAACTGCCTTCTGGCTCCAAGTCCACATTCCAGGCCCAACTCCAACCATTCCAGTCTCTCCCCATCTCCAGACTCCAGCCTCGCTGGATTCCTTTCTGCTTCCAGAAAATATCATACTTCCACTCCTCTTTGCCTTTATTATTTGTCTCTGATTACCTTACCTTTCTGCTTTCACCAATATCATCGAGGTGTAGTTTTCTTTGGTGGTTATCCTCCAGAAAGTATTTCTGCTCAATAAATTTTGCTTTTCCTATTACAAAATTAAAATGTTCTCATCAGAAAAGAAAATCTCTGCAGGAATAAATGATTTAAGATGCAAAAGTTCCCTGGAATCTGCACCCAGTGCTATCTCCAGCCAAGGTTTATGGACACTATTTCTGACATTTGCCTTGCAAACACAATGTTTTTAAATGGAATAGGAATAAATAATTATGATGATTCCCTATTAAAAGCCAATTTTTTTTGTAGTAAGTATGCTGGTACTATAGTAGATTTAAAGCACATTTTGTTTCTCTGTTTTAAAGAAAATATGGAAACATCTGCTTTTATAAAGGAGCAGCACTGGTATTCTGTAATACCTTCTATTTTATAGGATGCCTCTTATCATAATTTCTCCTCTCTGCTTGAGAAAGGGAAATATAAATGCACAGAGAAATGGGAGGGATATTAATTTCTCTTTTGAACCTAAGGGGGAAGCACATGTTTCTACCAAACTTCCATTAAGCTTTGAAGGCAGAGCGATTTTTCATTTGGAACCCAAGCAGAATTTCAAAGATGTTCAGCACTGGTGCCTTCCCTCCTCTTCAGTCCCCGCTGAAGGCGGGTGTAAGGCCGGCAGGATCTGGGGGCACACGTTTCACAAGAGGGCTGTGTGTGGGGTGGGGGGGGGCTCTTCTGGCTGGCCTAGGGGTGAGGTTCGTCTGCTCATCCTCCCCCACTGCTGGCCTGGGGGCCCCCTTTCTGATCCTCTTCCCTCCTGCTGTTTCCAGTGCTGAAATCATCTGGTTCTTCAGCTTGTTCCCAATTCTTTTAATTGTCTCCTTGGAAGCTTATAAAGACTCATTTTGCTGTCTGGCCCATAGTTATTTAAAGGCACGTATTTTAACCTGATAGTTTTATCTTTTCTTTTTTAATTTTCCCTTGAGTTCATCATTCTTCGAAACCACCTTGGCCAGACAGCCAGAGTCAGGGGTGCTCCTCCGGGTTTGGAGCCTCTCAGAGGGATCAATCTGGCTGCCCACTCGCTGGATTAATTGAAGCCCTCCCGCCCGGGCTGTGAGCCTGACCGTGTGAGCACAACTTCTCCGGCTGGGGCAGCAGCAGGACAAGACGCTTTGAGTTGAGAAATTCCTGCTTGATCCCCTCTCCCTCCCATTTCCAGTTGCTCACTGTCCCTCCTCCCATCCACCAATAAAACAAAGAAACCTGAGAAATAATCTCTGAAAGCAGAGACTTGGCCAGCCTTGATTGTCACACTGGCCTCGAGCCAAGCCTGAGCCTGCCTCAAAAAATGAACCCAGGAGGGGAGCTACTGGAAGGCAGTCAAAACCCTTGAAAGTGAGGTTGTGAACACCCCCCACATCAACAAACTCTCACTTGCTCTGCCTTCCTTTTCTTTTAAAGGTATAATGAAGTCTTCTAAGACAAACTCCAGAATGCCTTGTTCATATATATATAAAACGAAATTGAGAATGTGTGTGTACATGTAATAGTATGTGTGTTTAAACATGTTTACAACCTGGCTAGAAAAAAGTATCCAGGGTGGAAGGTCTCCTCAATTGCTGAAAGTGATGTTTATCATTTTCAAGCATGTTCGAATATTTGTACTACTTGTATGCATATATTCACCAACAGTATTATATACTGTTTAGTATGCTATGAAGTTTTATAATATCTCATATTTATGAAATATTTGCTACACACAATCACAAAAAATGATGGAGCCAGAAGGTCAGTGTTCTGCTTATATGCTTTTATGATAACGATAGTTTCATGAACAGGTGATTTTAATGCATTCTCGCTTGAAATGCAGCAGATGTCAACTATGAGGGAATGAAGGCGCTAATTTATAGTTTTTTGAAAAGTTGTGCACAGAAAGTTAAGAATGTAACTGCAAGCTTAGCAATAAAAGGAGAAGTGAAAACATGCAAAATGGGGGGTCGGAGGGCCCTTTCATCTGTAACTGAGGTGGTCTGCAAGAAACCACGAAAGCTTCTGCTAATTTGAAATTCCACCAGCAGAGAAAGAAAACTCTGCTGGGTTATTGAAGAAAGATCTTGGCACCTTATGCATGGGAAATGAAACTTTTCATTTTGCAATTGGCTTGTAGGTTGGTTACAACGCCCTCCCTCCCATCTTTCAAAGACTGAGGAGCCGACTGGAGTTAGAGATGTGGTTTGCATACGCTGCCTAGTTGACAGCAGCAGATCGACAGTGAAAGGCTAATTAACTAAATGAAGGCAGCAAAGAAGTGAGGTTTTGGCAAATGACAAAGCCATTCATTGAGCGATGTTTACTTCTACTTGAGCTTAAGTTCTGTTTTTAATTAGCCTCAGGATGTTTTTCTTGCAGCCAGTTAGAAGGAGGTTCTTTCCCTTGTCAGGTGTTGCATCCTAGAGTCGGATGTGGTGAGGGGAGGAAAACCTCAACACATTCAACGTGAGCCAGAATCACCAGCCGTCTCTTCCAATGTCCCTACCCCTTCCTGTGCTACAGCCTTAGAGGTTGGGACCCTCCTGTGGGAGACCTGACATCTCCTATTGGATATGTCGTTAATGGTTAGTCATTAACTTGGGGGATAATTCTGAACACATACAGGTCCATTTTGCTGGAGCCTGAGCTTCCAGTTGGATTTCCTTGCCTACAGTTGATCTATAAGCAGCATTCTTCGATATGCTCAAGCCAGCCCACCAACCCAGTGAATCGAGTCAGATGCCGTTCCTTTTTTACTATTTGTCTTTTTTAATTTGGCCTCATTTTACAATTTTATTTATTTATTTTGGCTGTTCTGGATCTTCGTTGCTGCTCGAGCTTTTCTTTGGTTGCAGAGTCGGGGCTACTGCTGTGGACCCAGTGTGCGAGCCTCTCTTGTTGTGGCTCCTGGGCTCTAGAGCACAATGCTTGTAGTGCACAGGCTTAGTTGCTGCATGACACGTGGGATCCTTCAGGACCAGGGATGGAACCCGTGTCTCCTGCAATGGCAAGCAGCTTCTTTACCACTGAGCCACCAGGGAAGCCTGTTTCTAAGTGGGTTTTTTACCATTCTATTTCTTGAGACTTTGTAGTCTTGTGCAGCTTACCAGACTCCTTTTATCTAGGTAGCTAGAGTGCATGTGTCTATTTATGAACAGGAACACTAAGGCAAAGTAGTATTTTAGCCAAGCTCATGTGGAAATTGTGGTGAAGATGGACAAAGAGTGTCAAATCTCCTGGAACTTGGCTGAGAACTGGGCCAGAACTACTGAGTTGGGATGCTAATTTAGCACATAGAATGAGGGATGGTAGATAGGATGCTCAGGGCAGAAGATGTGTTTGGTGAACAAGGTTGGTGGTGGTGGTTTACTCACTAAGTCATGTCTGACTCTTGTGACCTCCTGGACTGAAGCCTGCCTGGCTCCTCTGTCCATGGGATTTCCCAGGCAAGAAACAGAATGGGTTGCCCTTTCCTTCTCCAGTGGATTTTCCTGACTCAAGGATCAAACCTGCAGTCTCCTGCATTGCAGGCAAATTCTTTACCCCTGAGACCCTAGGGAACACAGCTGGGAGGTCATTAAAATTTAGAGAAAAATGTCAAGGAGAATGAAGGGGTAAACTTTAGGAGGAGGGGCAACTAATTTGATTTAGAAAGGACCAGGTATTTGTCGAAATAGTAAATACGATGACCATGTTTTTTAGAAGGCATGATGGTGTGACTTACCTCTGCTCTTTCTGTCCCTCCAACCTGTTGAGTGCAGGCTAGTAAACTTTCAAGGCCTGGCTTGGCCCCCCAAACTCCTCTACCTCCTCTCCACCCATGCCTGAGCGGAGTTTAGTGGCTCATGGACCCCTATGATAATTTTATGTGTCAGTTCAACTGGGCTAAGGGATGCCCAGATAGTTGGTGAAACATAATTGCTGAGTATATGTGTGACAGTGTTTTGTTTTTTTGTGTGTGTGTGATAGTGTTTTATTGGAATAGTTAGACTGGGTAAAGAAGATCGCCTTCCCCAGTGTGGGTGGGTGGTATCCTATCTGCCTGATAGAATGAAAAGACAGAGAAAGTGAATTTGCTCTCTGCTTGAGTCTTGACATCCATTTTCTCTTGCCTTTGGACTTCGGTGCTCCTGTTCTTAGACTTTCAGACTTGTTCTGGATCTTGCACTATTTGCTTCCACATTTCTTGGGCCCTCGACTCTGACCAGACTCACACACCACCAGTTGCCCTGGTTTTCAGGCTTTCAAATTTGGACTTGAACCACACAATCAGCTATCCCAGGCCTTCAGCTTGCAGATAGCAAGAGATGGGACTTCTTAGCCTCTCTGATGGCATTAACTAGTCCTCATTAAAAAAAAAAAATCTTCCCTATGTCTGTATATCCTGTTGGCTGTTTCTTTGAAGAATCCTGATTAATATACCCACTGAGCACAGTAGTATATCCTTTTCCAGGAGAGGTGGCAATTTTCTACCTTTATTCTCACCCAGGGTAGTAAGCTCCTTAAAGGACAGAAACCACATGATTATCTTTATTCCTTGACCAATCAATAGTGCCAGGCACTGTGATGGATGCTTAACATACATTATTTCAATGATTGTTCACAACAACCCAATGAAACAGCATTTTTGTACTTCATATTGAAAGGGAGTTGCACTGAAGGGATTAAAGTAACTTGCTCAAGGTCACACAACTAGTAGCTGGTGGAGTCAGGATTTGCCCTTGATCATCATGCTACCCACTACCCTACTGGTCAGAGTATTTGCCGAATCGAATTGACAATTTGCCAAAATAATTGGCAACTTATTTTATTACTTGCTTAATTATTTGATTTCATTAACTCATTCAAGCTGAAAAGCCATTTGTTGTTGTTCAGTCCCTAAATTGTGTCTAATGCTTTGCAACCTCATGGACAGCAGCACGCCAGGCTTCTGTCCTTCACCATCTCTTGGAGTTTGCTCAAATTCATGTCCATTGAGTTGGTGATGCTATCCAACCATCTCATCCTTTGTTGCCCCCTTCTCTTCCTGCCTAAAAAGCCATGTATTTGTCTAGACAGTCATTCTCATAGATACTAACATGAGTAGGGGCAAAAAAAAAACAAAAACCCTCAGCATTATTATCAAGTGAGCGAAACGGTTATGTGTCCTTGCAAGTTGTGATAGGGGTTCTAAATGAAATCAGAAGATGCTTACTCCTTGGAAGGAAAGTTATGGCCAACCTAGATAGCATATTGAAAAGCAGAGACATTACTTTGCCAACAAAGGTCCGTCTAGTCAAGGCTATGGTTTTCTAGTAGTCATGTATGGATGTGAGAGTTGGACAGTGAAAAAGGCTGAGCGCCGAAGAATTGATACTTTTGAACTGTGGTGTTGGAGAAGACTCTTGAGAGTCCCTTGGTCTGCAAGGAGATCCAACAAGTCCATCCTAAAAGAGATCAGTCCTGGGTGTTCATTGGAAGGACTGATGTTGAAGTTGAAAATCCAATACTTTGGCCAGCTTATGTGAAAAGTTGACTCATTGGAAAAGACCCTGATGCTGGGAAGGATTGGGGGCAGGAAGAGAAGGGGACGACAGAGGATGAAATGGCTGAATGGCATCACTGACTCGATGGACATGGGTTTGAGTAGACTCCGGGAGTTGGTGTTGGACAGGGAAGCCTGGCATGCTGCAGTCCATGGGGTCGCAAAGAGTGGACACGACTGAGCGACTGAACTGAAATGAACTGAACTGAAGGTATCTGCACTTTATTTCATTTATATTTTCTTTATTACTGTAACAAAGTTGAAGGAAGAGTCCTCTTTCTGGGAGAAGGGTGGATCTGAAGGGAGGAGAGGAAGGAGGGAAAAGAAGCTTCACTTTTTATGAAGACTCATGAATGTACCTGGATGTGGCAGAGAGGCCATTCGTGCAATGGTCTTTCAGGGACAAAGGCCCTACATCTGGTTACACGAGACCCTCAGAGACGCAGAAGGGGCTTGAGAAGTGTTATTACCTCAATTGACAGATCTCCATCTGAACTCTGGGTAATGCCTCTTCCTGAGAACCCCAATCCCCACCCCCCTCACACCCGCTTGCACCAAAATGCAGAACCACAATGGTCCTAGGGACAGTCCAAGCCCCTAAACAAGGTCATTTCAGCCCCTAGTCAATTTAAACTCTTGTAATCTGCAAAAGAAAGAAACCTGGATACCGTAAAGTTTAAAAAAAAAAATTCTACTCCCATTAAATCACCCAAGTTAAAAAAGAAGCTGATCAGTTTGACTCTGAGCCATCTTGCCCTTACCACCCCCACCCCCTTACTTCTTATTTCGGACTTTTAAGATGATACCCTGAGTCAGATTCCATGGGGGGGTGGTTAGGAATGAGATTGTGAAATTAAGAAAGGAGTCAGCTTTCATGATGGTCCAAGTTCATTTACCTCTCTCCTCAAACACTGAGCACTTTGCCTGGGGGTGAGCTTGCTTGGGCTCCCTTCGTGTGCAGCCCTGCAGCCCTGATCTACAACGCTGGGGCTTAACTTCTCACAGAAGGCTGGCTGGCTTCACCCAAGACAGAAGACAAGTCTGTGAACTAAGTGAGTAACTACTTCATGGCACTTCAGGCCAGGTAAGGTGTCTGCTCTGTTCCTTGCCTTCCCCGCTCCCCTTGGAAAGGACAGTGCCTCACTTACCTACCAGCCCAGAAATAGGTGTTGAGAACAGTGAGGGCAGGTGGCGAACAGAATAAGCCCTCAGCTCCCCTGGAATACTTAGCCCCAGTCTCTCTCTTTGAGCTTCATTGGCTGCCACACTGAGGAGAGAGTGACCACTCCTAATCCAGGTATAAGAGTGGAAACTGTGATAGGATACCTTTTCCCAGCTCAGCTGAGGTCAGTCAACTCAACAACAGAAAGCAGGAAGCAGAAAAACTCACAGCATTTTCCTGGTATTGATCTCTCTTTCAGGTGATAATAAAAGCTGCTAGTATTGAGACCTGGAGAAGGCAATGGCACCCCACTCCAGTACTCTTGCCTGGAAAATCCCGTGGACGGAGGAGCCTGGTGGGCTGCAGTCCAGGGGGTCGCGTAGAGTCAGACACGACTGAGCAACTTCACATTCACTTTTCACTTTCCTGCACTGGAGAAGGAAATGGCAACCCACTCCAGTGGTCTTGCCTGGAGAATCCCGGGGACAGGGGAGCCTGGTGGGCTGCTGTCTATGGGGTCGCACAGAGTCGGACACGACTGAGGCGACTTAGCAGCAGCAGCAGCAGCAGCAGTGAGACCTACTAAGTGTTGAGCACGGGCTAGTTTCTGACAAGTAGGAATCCAGGAAAGCATCCATTCTACACAGTTTAGATAACTGAGGCTCAGAGAGAGAATGTGATTTTGCCATGGTGGAGCCCAGACTCTCTGTTTCACAGCTGAAGGCCTTTCCCTTCCATGTGCTGGCTTTCCAAGCCTCCTTCCACCAATACTGCTCTTAGATCTGGGCACCAGAAGTCCCTACCCCAGGCTCCAGGCTTTAGAGGGCCCCTCCTGGGAGGGGAAAAGCCTGGGAAACTGAATAGTTCTGCCCACCCAGGGACCCTTTGCTGCCCCCTTGACCCCCCTTACATTTTAGACCATACACTGGATACCTAGTTTCCTGGAACTCCGTCGCCAAGGGTCCTAGCTGAGCTGCCAGAGGTAGCAAATAATACAGGCTGACATAGTTAAATCTGAATTTTAGATACAGCAAATTTTTTTTTAAGTATAATTATGTCCCATGAAATATTTAGAACATGCTTAATGCTAAAAAGTTTTAATCTAAATTCCAGTTCGACTATATCTTGTATGTTTCCTGGCAACCCTAGCCCCAGCCCACTTCCAGGATTTGGCTGTTTGGGTGGCGCTTACACAGAGCTTGGACGTGCCCAATTGAGTATCCAAAGGCAGGCAGGCAAGGGCCCCCTCAGAGCTGGAAGGAGCCTGAGGAGGGAGAAAGGGGGCCAACTGGGGCCCTCCATTTGTATCCTTGTTAGGGATGTGCTTGTTCCCCAGACCACTCCTAAAGCATAGAATGCTTTATCTTCTAACTAGCTTAGTTTTCATTTGTGACTTCCATAGTCATGAGTTTCCAGAACCCCTTTCGTCAACCTCACCTCCAGCTGATCTGGGGTGAGGGGCTGGAACAACGTACTCAGAAGTCCAGTCTAAGGGATGTTTCCATGCGGATTCAGATGGAATCTGAAGGAGGCTCTCAGTCTGTAAAAAGGACAAGCTGCTGGATGTGCAGGTCTGTGTTTTCAGCTTTTCTGTGTAAAGGGTGCCTGACCATGAATGAGATGCTACACTTCTTGAGTTCGTTTTTTCCCCCATTCATAACATATGAGAAATATCCCAGCCTCCTGGAGTGAGGGTGAGAGTGAAGTGTATTAATACATAAAAGTATCCAAGCACTTGACAAGTGTTGAACCTGTATAGTCAGGAGCAGGCCTTTTTTTTTTTTTTTTTTAAGGCTCAGCTGGACCACCCACACTTCTGTTTCCCACCTGGGGCCCTTGGATCTTCCATGAGATGGCTCCTGAGTCATGGAGCAGCAAGGTGACCTTCATCCAGGCCTTCTGAAGTATTTTGATCAATGAACTCTAGAAGCATGGCCTTCCAGAACCATCTAACTATGTCTTCAACTCAAAATTACACTACACCATGGGACCTATGAGATGACTTCTGTCTGGGGACAAGGAGGACCCTCCACACCAAGATAGGGCTAAGTCAGTCCTCAGAACAAAGGTCTGGATCATTCCCCAGAACTATGTGAAGGCTAAGATCAAGTCTTACTAAGAATTATTGAATAAAAGCTGGCTTCTTTTCAGTGCCAGGTGAATAAAGAGAAAAGCAAATCATGCCCAACACAGGGTTTCTCTGGTCTTCACTAGTTGATGTTCTCACATCTTCCTAATTCATCCCTCCCTCTTCTTCCCCTTCTCCCAACAAGTTAGCTTCTAGTCATCAGCTTGAAATCCTCAGGAAAACCTTCAAGAGGAAGGTGGTATATTGTGAAGCAGGAAACAAGGGCTCTGATGTCAAAAGCATTGGGTCCCAGAGCTCTGCCACCTCCCCATCACCACAGGGAAGCTACCAAACATTTTTGTGTCTCAATTTCTCTTGTAACAGTGGTAATACTACTTGCTTTCACTTAGCACAGTGCCTGGAACCTAGAAGGTGCTTGTTAAATAAGGGCCATCGTTATTGTTGAAGATAATGCCCAATATATATAAGATTATACTTTATGCTCAATAAAGCATAAATACATGAATGATTGAATGAAACACTTCCTTAAAGATTGCCTTTTCAAATTTTTCAGGATCACAAAAGCAGAAGTCAGCCAAAGGCATAACTTGGGGGTTCCCTCCAACCCTGAGTCCCCAGATTGAAGGGCTCCTTTGAGTCTTTGGCTTTTGTGATTCAATCTCCAGCTTTGCCTGACAATGTGAGGCACACCTCACTCTGCTGGCTCGCTGTGGTTGTCTGTCCCCACCTCCTCTATCCTTCATTGATCTGGCTCACGTTTCCCCGTAACCATCCTTGATTACCTGCAGGACTAAACAAGCAGGCAGCCATCATTAAGAAATCGCAGGCGCATACCTTTCAGATAGCATAATCACCCACCGGCTGGTACCAGTGCCCCAACAAGCTTCCTGCTGTGACCCACTATGCAAACAGTTCCACCCACCGGAGGTGAAAACAATTCTACTTTTCAGAGCTGGAGAAGACTGATTTTATGCAGCAGAATCCTTTCAATTATTCAGGATGCTGCTGTCTTTTTTTAGTTCAATTATTCAGGGGTTTCTGAGTACACGATTGTAAATTCAGCATTTGCTGGCCGGAAAGCCCAGACTTGATTGGTTGAGATTCAACTTGGCTCTGTGTTTC
The DNA here is from genome assembly GCA_007570785.1 of Antilocapra americana. Lineage (NCBI taxonomy): Eukaryota > Metazoa > Chordata > Mammalia > Artiodactyla > Antilocapridae > Antilocapra > Antilocapra americana. Next base: position 782,733 of record ML663041.1, read on the forward strand.
TTAAACGTGACAGTGAATCTGGACAAGAGAAGTGGCCATCCTGTTGGCAGAAAAATAAGTGCAGAGAAAAATTTATCTTTGAAAATTTTTGATTCACAACCTGTAGTTTATGCAGAGCGCTAACTTTCATGATCCTTTCCCTTTCAATACACTGGCAGAAAGATTTTTGGAAATCAATAAACAGCCATCCATGTATAATGAGGACACTTACTTCAGATACATTCTTCTCTCTGTCTCCTACTAAAATAGTGTCTATGTATCCTCTCTTGAATATTTATATTGAGGGTAAGCTACCTGCTTGGCTGCCAAGATGCCACATGCCCTGGTTTCAGATGAGGAAGCAACCTGAAGATGAGGTGGCAGGGTTTCCATGTTACCTTTCAGAGAAATGACTTATGTAGCACAAGGAAGCGTGTGGTTTACTCTCAGGAAGCACATCATGACTGCTGGTGGTAAGATATTTAGCACTTACCACCTCTGTCTGTCGCTGTGCTGAGTTTTAGTGCGAACTTCTGGAAAATGATAATTCCTCCTCTTGGCTCATTTATTCACTCAAACCTTCACTGAGCATCTCATAAGTGATTTTGGGTTGGACAGTGAGGATACAGCAATTGACAGGCCCAGACCCTGCCCTTGAGAAGCCTATAGTGTATGCAAGTGACCAATATTAAAGAAAAACCATGAAAAATCCAAGTTTATCCACTGTGATTAATATTTTATTGCAAAAATAGTTTAAAAAGGGAAGAAAAAGAGCAAAAGATAAGGAAATTAAAATGGTAAACTGTTACAGGAAGATGTTGACAAAGTCATGAATTGAGTAGCACAATTATTTTTGTTATCTCTAGACCCTTGCCCAGGGCCTGACATTTTCAGTCTATTGTGTGAATGAAGTTTCTTTTATGAGGCTTTTAGACAAGGTCCTCCAATTTTAACAAGTAAAAACTTGTACATAGTGTTTATGGAGTGTCTAACATGGGCCAGACACTATTTTAGTTCTTTATGTCTATTAGTCTGTTCATCCTTCCCCTAAAGTTCTGAGGTAGGTATGAGCACTGTGCCTTCATTACTTAAATAAGAATTAAAAAAAAAAATCAATGCACAAAGAAGCCAAGGCAATTCATGAAGGTCACATAATACTCAAGTTATTGAGTGGCAGCCTGGATTTGAACCTTGGTCATCAGACTTAAGACTCTCAATCTCTAACCACTGTGATACACTGCTTCTAGTCAAGTTAACAAGCTTTGCATAGACTCAAGGCACGTGAAGAGCTATGGTGATGTAAAAGAAATGTCAATAGCATGTCTTCCTCCAGGGATTGGTGGGGGTTTCAAAAGAGCAAGGAGAGAAATAACATAGCTTATAACAACTTGCCCTTTATCACCTGCCTCCAGTTCTTCAGGTTTGCTAAATTCCTTTCTTTGGCCCAGAGCAGGCATTTTCTTCCGTGACTCCATGGAAATCTGCATCCTCAGGGATGACTGGCTCTGGCTGGTGGCCTTGGGGCCTTCTGGAAGAATCCACATGCTACAGCCACTACAGTGCCTCACCCTGCATGGAGCGCTAGCAGCTGCCCCTTCCCCAGAGTGAGTAGCCTCAGCCTCACCATCATCTCTCCTTCCTCTGAAGGAGGTCTCTCTTCTGCGTGCTTCCAGCTATACATGGGGTTGGTGGGTAAACAATAGTTTGGGGCCAGGGTGCTACACTGGATCGAATCCATTTCAGAGCCGTCACGATCTGCTTGTAGTCTAGGCTTCAATCCCTTCCTGGATCAGAGAGGATGAGGTTCTCTCTCCTTCCCTCTCAGGGCTATAGTAGGGAGCATCTGAGGAAATCCCCACTCTGGTGCCCATCTTCCCGCAAACCAGCCTACCCCTTCCACTTGAGCTCCCTGGTGCTTGCTAGGTCACTTTCTTCGTGTCTGACTCTTTGCGACCCTGTGGACAGTAGCCCGCCAGGCTCCTCTGTCCATGGAATTCTCTAGGCAAGAATACTGGAGTGGGTTCCCATACCCTCCTCCAGGGGATCTTCCTGACCCAGGGATTGAACCCGTGTCTCTTATGTCTCCTGCACTGGCAGGTGGTTTCTTTACCACTTGCGCACCTGGGAAGATTGAGTTATCTTGTCCTCTTAGTTCCCCACACTAATGTTTCCCCTCTTTTTTTCTTTTAATTTGATTGTGTACTCCGTAATTGGGAATTCATACTCCACCATCAATTTTCCTGCTCTGGGTGCTTATGTACATGAAACTGAGTAAACTGTAGGCACAGCTGATGCTTCTGTGACCCTCCTACCAGAGCTGGTGCTCTGTACCTGAGAGCAAGAGCTGGAGAAAAGCTAGTGTCTTGCAGAAGAGAAGAAAAGGAAATCTGAGGCCTTTGACTTCAAGCCATAAGGTCTGATTTTTAGAAAACAGTTTAGCATATCTTCAAGTTGTGGAGACTTTAGGTCGAAACAGTTGCAGATTCCATTTGTTCAAGACCTGTGAGTAAAAGAATTTGTGCATAATGTTTGAAAATTTGTGAACTTGAGAATATGCAAGTGAAGGATTTTTTCATGTCAAAGCTTCTTGCATTTCTTTGTGCTACAAGAGGTGAAGATGGGAGCGGGAAATGATAACCAGTTTTTATGGAAGACTGACTTCGTTGGGCCCTTTGATTTTGTAAAGGGAATGTGCACGCGTGCTTAGTCATGTCCTACTCTTTGTGACTGTAGTCTGCCAGGCTCCTCTGTCCATGGGATTTTTCAGGCAATAACACTGGCGTGGATTGCCATGCACTCCTCCAGGAGGATTTTCTGACCCAGGGATTGAACTCTCATCTCCTGCATTGACAGATTCTTTACTGCTTGAGCCCCTGGGGAAGCTCATTTGTAGAGGGAAGTGAAGGTTCTAGACTTGAATTCCAAATAGCTAAAATGCCACAGGTTGTTTTCATGGTGGATGGGGTGCAATTTTTGAGACTAGTTTTAGGAAAAATCACACACTGCATACCACACAATCCCCCAAGTGGTAGTATTAGTTATGGGGCCATGAGTGTGAGATATGTTTGAATCAGTTATCCCAATAGAGACGTGGGAAAACTTCAGGCAATCACATTAAGAGATCAAGTCTTTGGGCCTGAGCTCAGGTGATTATTGAACATAACTGGCTGCCTAGGTTGTTCTGAAATGCCCTAAGGCTATGCTGATGGCTGTGCTTGGAAGGGTGTAGCAGACACTATTTTTTGTTACAGTGCATTACAGAAACATAGTTGACTTCTGCAGCAGTCATCTTTAATTCATTCTGCTCAGGCTATTTCTTCGAAATGTGTAAGCTTGCAAAATATTATGTATTAGTTCACGAGACCTTCAACTCAAGAGGCTGAGCTGTCATTAAATATTTTCATGGCTGAATGGTTATTAAAACGCCAGAAAGATGATGCAAACAGGTATGGCAAGAGGCTCCTCTTGCCAGGTTACTACAGCATCACAAGCCTGAAGAAAAGTGAGGTTACACACCATCACATACCAAAGAAACCATAAACAAACCAAGGATTTTCATTGGCAAAGTGCAGCTAAAATATTTAATTGACTCCAGCAGCAGAGTCAACATACCATATTTATATTTTAAAGCAATTGACTGTGTCATAGCATATATGAAAATCTGACCATTTGCAAAGAGGCAACATTTCAAGCCATTCAGAACCAACTCGAGTCAAATAGTCTAAAAGGGATTCACTTTATTACAATGCTAAGATGAAGTTACCGTGGATGTTGGATTTATAGAATGAACAATAAAATGCATTGATTAGAAAAGATTTGGGAAATTTGCTTCTGATATAAGAATAAGAAAGACCTCTATTCAAGTAGGACCTCCCCAAAACTCCCTACTCCTGTTAACTCAAAATTAGAACAAATACTCTGGTCTTAAATTATTTCCCTGATGTTAGTCAGATCCCACCTCCCTGGCTAGATATACCTATTTGCAGACTGTCAGGTTTCCCCATAGGGGCTGTAACACACACACATGGTTGATAGAGATTACAAAAATTGCATAGGTCCATGAAATATATAAACATGTATCTGTAATGTATTTAAAATAAAGACAGATGGAAGAATGTGCCCACAAAATGACGAGACAGGAGTATGTATATATATTGGTCCAAGTCTTCATCAGCATTGCTCCAGCTCCAAGCCAGGTATATATTATGGCCTGGAGAGTATGTGCATGCGTACACCCAAGGGAACCTCACAGAAAGGAAATTGCAGTAGGCACACAATTCATCTCTAGCTGCCCACCTGCCAAAAGTTGGCAGACTCCTCTGGGTCACAACCCACATGTTGTGAACTATGCTTCTACCTCCCTGGGTAGCATGTGGTTTTGAAGGCAAAGGCTGTGAGTTTATATTCCCGGATGCCATATGTATGCAGTTAGCGGACAACTATGGTCTCTTTATACATACATGGCCACAAATCATTCCAGATTGAAGCCTGGCTGATGGACTCAATCTCCTGCAAATTTCCCATATGTTTCACCAGACTCCAAAATGAGCTGGAAGAAAATATGCATTGGGAGCTTCTACACAGAAAAATGGGAAGCCTCTACTCCTTGTGGAACTGCGGCATGAAAAGCTACAATTGGCAAGGGAGGGAATGTCAGCTTTTCCTTGATTTCCTTAGGCATTCAAAAAGCAAAATCAAAAAAGGCAGTCACCTGCAGTCAAAAATATAATTGACCACAGTGGCTTTCTCCCAAGTGGTTCTGATTCACCCTTAGGAACTGCAAGGAAACGAACCATCCCCATGTTAAACCACAGTGTTTTCACTGGAACTGTGGGATTCAGTTTCTTTTGCCTTCTCGCTTGACTTTTTCCTTCCAACTCTCCTTCCCTCCTTCCTAGTATTTTTCTTACTTCATAAAAGACTTGAGTAAACAAGAACCACAATTAAACAATAACCTCAGCCCCCATGGCAATTGAGAGCACCAGCTGATTGTAAAGACCAGGAGTTTATTAGAATTGAGCCTCCATATAACCTAGGTCTCCTGTGTATCCTTAGAATAAAGAAGGAGAAGCTTAACTTACATAACTTATCAACGAGTGGGAAACACATGGCTTCCTCATTTATCCGTGGGGGTGTATAAGAGAAGGTGGGTGGGCAAGTGAGTGAGGATTGGGGCTTTTATCTTGCTCATTAAACATTTCAAATAAAGAGAGACGTATAGAAAAGAGAAGTAAAAAAAAAATACCAGTGCCCCCACCCACCTCCAGTAAAGGCTGAAATTTCCCAAGTTTCCTCAAGCTTAGCTCTTCCTCGACTAAGACGAACATGAGCAAGGGGTTTGTTATTTTCACACACATTTTATCTGTGCTCTTACTGGTAGATTACACTCAAATTTTCACAACAGACACTCTTATCCCTATCTCCTTGTGCAAATTTACAAGATTCTGGAGCAGAAGCGCTCAAACCTTTAAAACCTTATTTTACATCATAACTTTTCTCACCTACATGTACATGTGTACTCAGTTGCTTTTGCGACCTAATGGACTACAGCCCGCCAGGCTCCTCTGTCCATGGAGTTTTCCGGGCAAGAATACTGGAGTGGATTGCCATGCCCCGCCTCCAGGGGATCCAGGGATCTAACCCATGTCTCCTGTGTTTCCTGCATTGCAGAGGGACTCTTTACCCACTGGGCCACTCACACCTCATCTACACACCCTACATACACCCGTAAAAGCACTTACCACACCCCCCACCCTCCCGTTTTAGGCTTTAGGTCAGGTTCCCGAACAGCAGAGCTTGAACCACTATTGCTGGTGTGAGAAAGACAAGAGACGGGATGAAGAAGCTTAGGAAAGATGTGTTTCTGCTAAAAAATTAGCCTCCGTTTAACCCAACGTAAAAACCTGGGCCACAAATGGCACGGCAAGTTTGCTTAACCGTGCCAGGGGGTCTGGCCTTTATATTGGCTGCTGGCCCTGGGGGGCGTGGGGATGGGGCGGGGCAACTGCCCAGACTTCTCCAGGTAAAGAGGCTTCTCTCCACTTACTGGCGTGTCGCGGTAGGAGTGCAGGTGTGAGCAGTTAGCAGCTAACACATTATGATGTTTCCCCTCTCCTCTCCCTCCCCCCACCTTGCCTCTTCCCTTTCCCCTTCTTCCCCCTCCCCTCTTCCTCTTCCTTCTGTTCATTCCCACAAAATTGATTTCATTAATTTAGTGAATTAGTGGGGACAAGATAAATTATTCAATAAATGGTGCTGGAATAATTGGCTGTTTATGTAGAAAATAAAGCAAAATTATATCCCTCACCTACACACACGTACACACACGTTCATAGATGAGTCAAAGTCTAAATGTGTTGATTCTGGCCTCTCCTCTTTTCCCCCCTCCCCTTCCATTCTGTTCATTGCCTACTAAAATTGATCTCATTATCTGTTAATGGGTCAAAACCTGAAGTTTTAGAAACATCGTTCTGGGATTTGCCTAGAAGAGGAATTGCCAAGGGTATGCACAGCATCTACGTTGGAAGATACAACCTGGCTTTGCAAAGCCGTTTTTACTGATTTATTTTTCTGCCAGGTATGGTTTTATCACCCGCCATGAATGGGGATACTTATTATTGTTTTCAGATTTTAATTTTTATTAAATTTATGGTTGAGAAATGGTTATATCATTAGCGTTGTAAACTGAATTGCTCTGATTACGACTCAAATTGAGCAACTCCTCATGTTTGTGAATCTGTATTGTTTCCCTTTTGTAACCTGACCATTCATAATGCATTGCCTTTTGTTCTTCTTGGTGGCTTCTAGGAATATGATTAAATAGGACCCTGTGGGGCCTTGTGCTCCACAGACTACCCTCTCCCACTCCTGTGTCCTCCCTGTGCCTCTTGTTTGTAGAAAAACTTGAGCTTCCTAGGTCTTTCCTGAGTTCTGAAGCACAGATTGAATCAGAAAAGTGAGAAAATGCAGAAACAAAGGAAAACAGTCAAGCAAGACAAATATTAGTAGTTTAGCCGTTACACAAAATCAAGGAGCTTTAGTTCCTCCCTAAAGGGTAGAGATAATATTCTGAGCCACCTCTCTGAGTTATTTTACAGCTACTGAAATCCCCACAAGGTGGAAGAAGTTGACTGTATGCTGCCCACAGGCCCCAGGCCAGGTGGATCCAGGCTGATGACGCCAACTCCACGTTGTCTTGCTCCTAGGTTGGCCTTGCAATAAACTTGCACTTTCCTTCACCACAGCCTGGTGTCAGTGGCTCGGCTTTACTGAGCAGGTGAGCAGACTGGTTTGATAACAGGAGTTCTTTATGTATTTTGGGAATAGTTTTTTCCCTTTTGTTTGGGGTTAATTTTGCTCATAACTTCTCCCTGTATATGACTTGACTTTTTACTTTGTGGTATCTCTTCATGTGCAAAAGTTTAAAGTTTTTATAAAGTCAAATTTATCTATATTTCCCTTTAGATTTTGTGCTTTTTAGGGGTACAGTTATGAAATTCTTCTCTAGCTTGGAAATATAAAAACAGTCTATTTTCGTCTAAAAAAAATTTAAACTTTTGTTTTTCACACTTAGATCTTTATCCACCTATAGTTTATTATTTTCTTAGGATGTAGCTTAGGGATATAATTTTTTTTGGTTCATAAATAGCAAACTATGGCAGCACCATTTATTAAATAATCCACCTTATCCCACTAATTTGTAATGTGTCCATTTTCCCCCATCCTATCCTATCCCCTACTAGTTCTTACTATCCTATCCCACTGATCTATTTGTCTATTCATTTGCACAAATATCATGATCACTTATGTGCTATAGCTTTATGATAAATCATGGTATTTGATAGGGTCCAACTACTCATTTTGTTTTTCAAAAATTTCCCAGTGATTTTCGTCCTTTTTTCTTCCATATAAATTTTAGGATTAACTTTTTAAAATTTTTTAGAAGTTTCTGTTAGATTTTGTTTGGAATTGAATTGACATATCAGTTTGAGAAGACTTGATATCTTTATGCTATTGAAACTTTCCATCAGTAAACATGGTATATCACTGAATTTATTCAGGTCTGCTTCTGTGTCCTTCAATGCTATTTTAAAGTCTTCCCCATAAAATTATAGCATATCTTTTCTTAGATGTATCATAAGATTAAAAAAAAACATTTAATTGATATTTTGAGTGGTAACTTTTATTCTATTACATTTCTCTCTATTACTAGTTCATAGGAACATGACAGATGTTTGTATAAACTCTTCCTGAGCTCTCTTACCAATTCTAACTTTGTAGACTCTTATTTTCTTTAGGCAATCACATCACCTATAAATAAGAAGAGGTTTGAGGTTTCCTTCTCAAGTTTGACGCTTCTTATTTTCATTTTTTATTAGGTAAGTTAAAATACTTAACATTGCTTGAGTTCTGACCTATTTGGGTGTACTTCTACCTTTTTTATTTGAGGTTTTCTGATTGCCTTCTTCATTCTTGCTTATTTTCTTTCACTTCCTTTCTTCTAGTAGACTAATAAGATACCTACATTCTCCCATCCAAGTACTAACCAGGCCCAACCCTCCTTAGCTTCCGAGATCAGAGGAGACTGGGAGTGTTCAGGGTGGTATGGCCATAGACAGATACATTCTTTTCTTCTTTCTGCTGTTTTATAAATTAGATTGTTTTCCTGTCATTTTATTTATTACTCTTAAAATGTTTACCAGAATATTTAACCATGCATTTTTCTACCAACCTGTAGCTATATAATGAGTCTATCTTCCTGTCAAACATTACAAGATCCATTAGCCTGCTTCTACTACTAAGGAACAATGCCTCCACCCCATCTATTTATTGAGTTCAGAGTTTCTATTGTGCTTTTAAAAATTCAAAACAAATAGTTATTTTTATGTGTGCATGTTCGTGTGTGTGCTGTTTTGTTTCTTCCTTCTGGGTTCATTTTTCTTCTTGAGGTAAATCATTTAATAGTTCCCTTTGTAAGGATCAGTAAGTGGTAAATACTCCAAGTTTTTGTATGGGTAAAATGACCTCTTTTTTGTCTTACAACTGAAATGTTGTTAGGGCATAAAATTGCAGATTGACAGTTATTTCCGGTGAGCCCTGAAGATAGTATTGTTATTTTTTGGCATTGATTGCAGCTAAGGAAAAACCTGCTATCTGAGAGCTTTGAAAGTCTTCTTATTTTCTTTGATGTTCTGCAGGTTCATTATAGTGGCGACATGTGGATTTATTTTTATATATTCAGTTTAAGACTTTGTACTTCCAGTCTGAGGACTTATGTCTTTTTTCAATTTTAGAAAACTATTATTTCTTACGGTTTCAGATCTTTTTTCTCCTATACTGTTTCTTCCTAAATTACTATTTCATAAATTATCTTTCTTCATATATCTATAACCTCTGCTACCCTCATCATCTGAAACAAATCCTTCACCTTCTTCCCCAGGTTAGTTTATCTCATGTTAACTTTCCTCTCTTTCTCTCAGATTCAGTCTGTTAACAATGCTGTTGGTTCTAATTTAAAAATAAACCCAGAAAGTGACCACTCCTCACCACTCTCACTGTCACCACCCTATCCTAAGCCACTGCTATCTTTCTGCTTCTCCTTTGTTCCCCATAGTCTAGTCTTAGCACTTAAAATTTTAAATTGCATCTCCACTCCTGGCTTCCTCCTTGTCCTCTCCGTTTTTCTCCATGGAACTCACACAATTAAAAACAAAAACACACACACACTCATATGGTCCCTTCTCTATTCTTTTTTCTCCTCCTCTTTCTCCTTCTTCCCCTCCTCTTCCTCTTCCTCCCCCTTCCCTTCTCATTCTTTTTTTTTTTCACTGTTTCTCTTTCTCACTAATATATAAGTTCTGGTAAGATAAGAATGAGTATGTTTACAAGGATAGGATTTTCATCTATTTTGTTAAATGTATGCTGAGCACCTGGAACAGTGTGACACAAAGTAAGATTTCATTACATTTTTGTTAAATAAATACATATATTCAAATCAAGATTTATCTTGACCATTTCCTTTGGGGATGAAATTTATTCAAATTAGATATTTTCCAGTTAGGTAAATGAGAACCAAGAAATTTAAAAATAAATTACGAGAAATAATCTCCAATAATTAAGAACATGGCATTATTTAAGAGAATCAGCAGTTCATCCTAGACCTTAGCATTCGTGTATTTTTTAAAAGGAAGGGCATCATGACTGCATTTTAAGTTACAAGACGATGGGGCAGGGAGAAGAAACAGAAATAGGAAACTCTGCAACCAACTGCCCAAGTGAAAGCTAAATAAACAAACAAACTAACCAACTGTCTTTCTGGGCTTATGACAGAGGTGCTGGAAATCACAAGAGACTTGCTTGGGACATGTGTTGTGTAACGAATCCTGACAAATACATGGATCATCAAAGAGATTTCTATTTTATATACTGAGAAGCTTTATGATCCAGGAAGTGGTCAGGCCATCTGGGATCTCCTGCTTACCCATCTGGAGCTCTGATTGAATATGTGAGAATAGGAGGAAAGCTCAATTTTAGTGAACATGAGCTGTTTGGAGTCAGCATGGGGGTGCATCAAAGGTAGTGGTGAAACAAAGGGATTACTTTTCCACCAGGCCCTTGTAAGGGAGGACAGAGGGAGTCAGTTGGAAATAGACGAAGGAATGACAAAGGAGGAAAAGTGACCTCCATTTTGCCCAGTGATGATATTATAGGATGCTGTCACTGACCTTAAGAGCCAGGCATTTTCTTGGATGGGGAATCACTGAGAAATACATAGAAGCATCATGTTGTCAGAAAAACAAATTATTTTCATCTATAGGAACCAGCATGTTTTGTTTACTAAATGTAATAATAAACTGTGTTTATATAGTATGTTATACTTTTTCAAAGCATATAAACCCACCATTTAGTATTTTCAACCCTGTTAGGTAGGGAAAACAGACCATTTAAAAGCAGAAGTGAGCCATATTTCTTTAACCCTCCTGGCCCCACAAAGAGCTAGTATAGTGCTGGATGCATTCATTGCTTTTAATCACTATTCTATTAGTTCCTGTTTTACAGTTGGAATTGAGGAAATTGTGAAGTTGTCAGTTTCCAAACATCACATAGCTAGTCATGGCACAACTGGACCCAGGAGCAAGTTTAGTAACTGTTAAGTCTTATGCACACAGTATTCCATCATGTGCCCTACTAAACATGCCAGTGTCCAAAGACCACACAGATGCAAGAACAAGAAATACAAGTGTTCTTGGCAATTATCCTGTGCTAAGGGTCATTGATCTACTTGATGAAGAGCTACTGTTGATTTACCTAAAGTTTAATAATCTACCGATGAAGGCACTATTAAGAATTGCTTAACATAAGCACTGCTTGCCAGTTAGGAGAAGCTTGGCACAGACAACGTATTGGCTAGAATGCCCAAGTCCATCCAATTCAGGAAATTTTATCAAAGTCTCCACGACTGGCCTAGTGTCAAGGCAGCATGCCAAAGAGGCTCAAGAAGAACAAAACAATGTTTCTTCCTGCTCTAGGTGACTTACTTAAAAATCCCTACTCTTTTTTATTTTTCTCACTTTTTTTTTTCTGGTTATTTTTTTTCTTAACATGAGTGTCCTGCTCCAACATTGGCAGAGGTAATAGAGCTCCTGCTGCAGGCTCCCAATGTGCTTCCCATGTCTACCTGGAAACCCACTCTGCACTGTGGGCATCCACATGCTAATGGGATGCTGTCTCTTGGTTCATTTCACCAGCAAGTATACACGGTCTTCTCTTGTCATACATGTTAACAATGTGTCTGCAAAATGATCCACGAATGGGAATGTCCTGGGGTTTACAAAACCCCCTTTAGTCAGTTCAGTCGCTTAGTCATGTCTGACTCTTTGCAACCCCATGGACTTCAGGACGCAAGGCTTCCCTGTCCATCAGCAACTCTGGGAGCTTACTGAAATTCATGTCCATCACGTCAGTGGTGCCATCCAACCATCTCATCCTCTGTCGTCCCGTTCTCCTCCTGCCTTCAATCTTTCCAGGCATCAGGGTATTTTCCAATGAATCAGTTCTTCCCATCAGGTGGCCAAAGTATTACAGTTTCAGCTTCAGCATCAGTCCTTCCAATGAATATTCACTACTGAGTTCCTTTAGGATGGACTGGTTAGATCTCCTCGCTATCCAAAGGACTCTCAAGAGTTTCTCCAACACCACAGTTGAAAAGTATCAATTCTTCAGTGCTCAGCTTTCTTTATAGTTCAACCCTCAGATCCATACATGACTACTGGAAAAAGCATAGCTTTGGCTGGATGGACCTTTGTTGGCAAAGTAATGTCTTTGCTCTTTAATATGCTATCTAGGTTGGTCATAGCATTTCTTCCAAGGAGCAAGCATCTTTTAATTCCATGGCTGCAGTCACCATCTGCAGTGATTTTGGAGCCCCCCAAAATAAAGTCTCTGTTTCCATTGTTTTCCCATCTATTTTACATGAAGTGATGGGACCAGATGCCATGATCTTAGTTTTCTGAATGTTGAGCTTTAAGCCAACTTTTTCACTCTCCTCTTTCAGTTTCATCAAGAGGCTCTTTAGTTCTTCTTCATTTTCTGCCATAAGGGTGGTATCATCTGCATATCTGAGGTTATTGATATTTCTCCTGGCAATCTTGATTCCAGCTTCTGCTTCATCTAGCCCAGCATTTTGCATGATGTACTCTTCATATAAGTTAAATAAGCAGGGTGACAATATATAGGACATACTCCTTTCCCAATTTGGAGCCAGTCTGTTTTTCCATGTCCGGTTCTAACTGTTGCTTCCTGATCTGCATACAGATTTCTCAGGAAGCAGGTCAGTTGGTCTGGTATTCCCATCTCTTGAAGAATTTTCCACAGTTTGTTAAAATCCACACAGTCAAAGGCTTTGGTATAGTCAATAAAGCAGAAGTAGATGTTTTCTGGGAACTTTCTTGCTTCTTTGATGATCCAGTGGATGTTGGCAATTTGATCTCTGGTTCCTCTGCCTTTTCTAAAACCAGCTTGAACACCTGGGAGTTCATGGTTCACGTATTATTGAAGCCTGGCTTGGAGAATTTTGAGCATTACTTTGCTAGCGTGTGAGATAAGTGAAATTGTGCAGTAGTTTCAGCATTCTTTGGCATTGCCTTTCTTTGGGATTGAAATGAAAACTGACCTTTTCCAGTCCTGTGGCCACAGCTGAGTTTCCCAGATTTGCTGGCATATTGAGTGCAGCAGTTTCATAGCCTCATCTTTTAGGATTTAAAATAGCTCAGCTGGAATTCCATCACCTCCACTAGCACAGTGATGCTTCCAAAGGCCCACTTGACTTCACATTCCAGGATGTCTGGCTCTAGGTGAGTGATCACATCATTGTGGTTATCTGGGTCATAAAGATCTCTTTTGTACAGTTCTTCTGTGTATTCTTGCCATGTCTTCTTAATATCTTGTGCTTCTGTTAGATCCATAACATTTCTGTCCTTTATTGTGCTCATTTTTGCATGAAATATTCCTTTGGTAACTAATTTTCTTGAAGAGATCTCTAATCTTTCCCATTCTATTGTTTTTCTGTTTCTTTGCATTGATCACTGAGGAAGGCTTTCTTATCTCTCCTTGCTATTCTTTGGAACTCTGCATTCAAATGGGTATATCTTTCCTTTTCTCCTTTGCCTTTAGCTTCTGTTCTTTTCATAGCTATTTGTAAGGCCATGTCAGACAACCATTTTGCCTTTTTGCACTTCTTTTTCTTGGGGATGGTCTTGATCACCACCTCCTTTATAATGTCATGAACCTCCATCCACAGTTCTTCAGGCTCTCCGTCTATCAAACCTAATCCCTTGAATCTATTTGTCACTTCCACTGTATAAACATAAGGGATTTGATTTAGGTCATACCTGAATGATGTAGTGGTTTTCCCTACTTTCTTTGATTTAAGTCTGAATTGGCAATAAGGAGTTCATGATCTGAGCCACAGTCAGCTCCCAGTCTTGTTTTTGGTGACTGTATAGAACTTTTCCGTCTTTGGCTGCAAAGAATATAATCAATCTGATTTCAGTATTGACCCTCTGGTGATGTCCATGTGTAGAGTCTTCTCTTGTGTTGTTGGAAGAGGGTGTTTGCTATGACCAGCACGTTCTGGCAAAACTCTGCTAACCATTGACCTGCTTCATTTTGTACTCCAAGTCCAAATTTGCCTGTTACTCCAGGTAGCTTTTGACTTCCTATTTTTACATTCTAGTCCCCCATAATGAATAGGATATCTTTTTTGGGTGTTAGTTCTAGAAGGTCTTGTAGGTCTTCATAGAACCATTCAGCTTCTTCAGCATTACTGGTTGGGGCATAGACTTGGATTACCATGATATTGAATGGTTTGCCTTGGAAACAAACAGAGATCATTCTGTCGTTTTTGAGATTGCATCTAAGTACTGCATTTTGGACTCTTTTGTTGACTATAATGGCTACTCCATTTCTTCTAAGGGATTCTTGCCCACAGTCATACATATAATTATCATCTGAGTTACATTCACCCATTCCAGTCCATTTTGGTTTACTGATTTCTAGAATGTTGATGTTCACTTTTGCCATCTCCTGTTTGACCACTTCCAATTTGCCTTGATTCATGGACCTAACATTCTAGGTTCCTATGCAATATTGCTCTTCACAGCATTGTACTTTACTTCCATCACTAGTCACATCCACAACTGGTTGTTGCTTTTGTTTTGGCTCCATCTCTTTGTTCTTTCTGGAGTTATTTCTCCACTCCTCTCCAATAGCATATTGGGCACCGAACTGGGGAGTTCATCTTTCAGTGTCATACCTTTTTGCCTTTTCATATTGTTCATGGGGTTCTCAAGGCAAGAATACTGAAGTGGACAAAACCCAATTAATTGAGTAACTCAAAATTGGAGGTCTCTATCTCTGTGCCGCTGTGCTTAGTTGCTCAGTCACATCCGATTCTTTGCAACCCCATGGACTGTAGCCTGCCAGGCTCCTTTGTCCATGGGGATTCTCCAGGCCAGAATACTGGAGTGGGTTGCCATGTCCTCCCCTCCAGAAGATCTTCCCAACCCAGGGATTGAACCCAGGTCTCTCATGTTGCAGGCAGATTCTATACCATCTGAGCCCCCAGGGAAGCCCAAGAATACTGGAGTGGGTAGCCTATCCCTTCTCCAGGGGAACTTCCTGACCCAAGAATCTAACTGGGATCTTCTGCATTGCAGGTGGATTCTTTACCAGCTCAGCTACCTGGGAAACCCTGATCTCTATCTCCCTCACCCTCAATAACAGAGGTACTCTTTCATTAACACTTCTCCTGTCTCAATTTCCTAACTTTTCTCATTTTTTTTAAAATGTGAATTAAGCCACCAACACTTCATCATTGGGGTCCCCTCATACACAAAATCATTTCCCTTGAGTACCAAATGATTTGGGTCACCTTGGCGCCATTAAAACTATAAATGGCTAAGGGCTGTTGTTACTCATTTATCCCACATTTGTCTAATAAGATCTAGAGTACTTTGCATCTCCCCATCCTTTCCTTTCTCTATCCTGTTCTGGAAGGATCTGTACCTCACCATGTGCCATTTAGGGACTCTGAGCAGCTGAAGGGCTTGGTGATGACTCTTATCTCCCCAAGAGTAGTAAAGAAGGGACTGACTTGGGACTAATTTGTCTCAAGAAAGTGAGAATTCTAGATTGACAGTTTTACCCCATTGCTTCATTTCACTGTTTATTTAATATCAAAGTGTTAATTACTTAGTCGTGTACAACTCTTTGTGCCCCGATGGATGGTAGCCTGCCAGGGTAGTCTCTTTGTGGAATTCTCCAGGCAAGAATACTGGAGTGAGTTGCCATTTCCTCCTGCATGGCATCTTCCCAACCCAGGGTTTGAACCCAGGTCTCTTGCATTGCAGGTGGATTCTTTACCATATGAGCCATAAAAATATATTTTAAATGAGAGGGCAATGATTGACAGGAGAGATATATTTAGAAAGTTACAAATATTTTTCTAGATTTTTACCTTTGCATCATACTGAAGACTTCCTTGGTGGCTCAGATAGTAAAGTGTCTGCCTACAATGCGGGAGAACTGGGTTCAATCCCTGGGTCGGGAAGATCTCCTGGAGAAGGAAATGGCAACCCACTCCAGTATTCTTGCCTGGAAAATCTCATGGATGGAGTAGCCTGTTGGGGTTGCAGAGTCAGACACGACTGAGCGACTTCACTTCACACACTGAAGTTCTGGAATTAAATATTGAGTTTTCTTTTTTGAAATTTTTTATATTTTACAAAAGGAAGGTGAAGTTGCCTGCAATGAAAGATGCATCAGCTGCTTAATGAGATAAATATAAAATGTAGATTCTAGCACTGCTTGTCAAACCATAGTAAACCTGTCAGAAGGAATAGCATATCCATAGTGGCAGGAACTCAAAATACTAGAAACATGACTGAAGTTTCTAAGGCATCAAGGAGGGATTGTTAACTGAACATTAACCAATAATTCAAAGATGAGATGTTGAAAAAACCAGAAGCAGACCATTGCCTAGAGGATGCCAGAGGTCTATTTTTTGATAATGCCAGTTTCTTTGTAAAGAGGTGCCCTGAAATGCGAAAGGAGATGAGCAGGTCAAACCAGCACTGCTTCTGTGATCCAGCTACCAGTTTAACCCAGTTTCCTAGCTTTCAGGGAAAAGGGGCCATATGGTCAGTAATATTGCTTTTCAAAGCAAAATGGATGAAGTCTCATAGGTCCTTAGGATAACATGCTTTTTATTTTGGCAAAGATAATATCTCTTTCCAGCTGTAAGATTAACAAGGTGAATACAGAGAAGAATATCAAAGTCTAATTATAGATCAGTGACATAGAAGTGTTCCATTACCAAGAGTCAATGGGAAACGCCAGCGCTGTTCATATTCATTGAAAGGCAGAATCCATGGAGATTATGATGTGACAAGCAACAGGAGCATCTGAATGGATGGATTTGGAGATATAGGTTCTAGTGATGGTGGCACACAGTTCATTGTTTAAAATTAATTTTCCCCTGAATATCTTTTGAAAGCTACAGGTTCATCATTATGGGAACCTCCTTCTCACAGAAAGTTCTCTGGTGGAGAGCCAAGAAAATGGTCACCTCAAACTACAGATCATACCCAGAGAAGGCAAATTACTAATCTAAAGCCACGTAGCATCATCTCAGGAAATAAATCTGGGGCTTCTGATTCCCAGATCACTGTTTTCTTTGAGATCATTGAAAGATATAATTGATTTAACAAAATGCATGAAGGATGCAAAATGGAAGGTGTTGAAAGTCCCAGTGAATATAGCAAAGCAATACAAAAGCAGCCTGAGATCAGGAATATAGGCAGGAAATAGCCAGATGTGATTCAGATTGGAGAAGGAGAACCCAAAACATCTGGGGAACAATAACTTGAAACAGATACTCTTCTGGAGAAAGAGATCTGGAAAGCAGTAGTAAGGGGAGAGCTCTACTGGGTAGTGGGGTGACACAGTTAAGACAAATGGGGTCCCTAATGCTTGTGCAGTGGTCAAACCTGGCTAATTGAATTTGGAAGCCACAGAAAGTCAATGGATACAAAGAGAGGATGCGCTTCTTAGGGTCTAAGTGTCTGACGCCATGTTCCTCCACTCCTTCCTGGCTGTACACTCAGATCTCTCTGACTAGAAGGGAAAGTCATAGATTCCCTGCTAATGATGACAAAGCAGGATTCTGAAAAAAAATTGATTCTTTCAGTCCCCAGGGAAGCTGGAGCCCCTGGGCCAGTTCTTCATGCTATACCCAATCTCTCTTTTCACTCTAAAGTGCATTCAAATATTACAATTGTCTCTGAGTGCCTTACATTTAGGAAGATTAGAACCCACAGGCCTAGAAGACACACCCTCTGCTTGTTCTTCTTTCTAAATATTGTCAGTAAACATTTTAACATCAAATATTGCACACATATGAGAAGAGCCCAAATAATAGACTTCCAGCTTAATGAATTACATAAACTGAACATACCTGTTTAACCAGCCCCCAGATTAAGATGTTGAACATCACCAGAGCTCTAGAAGTGCCTCCCCTCACACACTAAGGTAATATCTTCTTCTGATCACTACTTACCCACTAACAGCATGGATCGGTTTTGCCTGATCTTGAACTTTATATAGTTGGTGATTTTTACACCTGGCTTCTTTCATTCAACATTATGTTTGTGAGTTTCATGTATGTTGCTAAGTTTCATGTATGTTGTTACATTGTTATACATCTCCTATTTTCATTATAGTATAGTATTCCATTAGTATATTTATATTCTATATAAATATAAATACATAAATATTAGTATACACTACTACTGCTACTACTAATATTATTGTTATTATTAGTAGTAGTATATAATATTCCATAGTATAGTATAGTATTCTGTTGTATGAATATATTCAGTTTGGGTCTGTCATGAAAATTTGTGTTCTTCTGGTGAGCATATGTACACATTTCTTTTAACCAACTTTTAAGAGTCTTTCAAGATAACCTGCTCGGATTTCCTTTATGTGTCTGAGTTTTCATGGGCTCAAAACACATTTAATTATTTTTCCTATCTCTCTTTTTTGAAAGAAGATGAAAACAGCCAATCATGACTATTAATTATTATTCTCAACTGAGGCCAAGATGTTTATGTACTTGATCAGAAGCATTATTATAGAGGCTTATTTATAAGCATATTGTGAGAAATCTTTGTTCCAAAATTGAACCAGTTTTCTATTCAGTGGTGTTACTGAAAAACACAGGATACCTGTCCATTGAACCTATTACAGATGAGGCATGGTGATCATCACTGCCCCACGAGAGACAATGATGGGGGTCAGAACCAAGGGTTGTTAGCTGGATTGTCTTTTGAGAACTCCACAACTAACTTCAAAGATGGTGACCAACCTGTTTTTTTTCACCCCAATGTGCAATTCAGATATTATCATGGGCTGTGTATACCATAATATCAAAAATAAATCTTTTTTGTCACTTTAACAGGAACACTTGATAATTCTTTCTTCTCTGATAAAGATAGATTTGCCATTTAATTGCTCAGTCATATCTGATCCCATGGACTGCAGCACTCCAGGCTTCCCTGTCCTGCACTATCTTCTGGAGTTTGCTCAAACTCATGTCTATTGAGTTGATGATTCCATCCAATCATCTCATCCTCAGTCTCCCCCTTCTGCTCCTGCCCTCAGTCTTTCCCAGAATCAGAGTCTTTTCCAATGAGTCAGCGCTTCGCATCAGGTGGCCAGAGTATTAGAATTTCAGCTTCAGCATCAGTCCTTCCAATATTCATTGGAATGGGTTGATTTCCTTTAGGATTGATTGGTTTGATCTTGTTCAAGGGACTCTCAAGATTTTTCTCCAGAACCACAGTTCAAAAGCGTCAATTCTTCAGCGCTCGGCCTTCTTTATGGTCCAACTCACATCTGCAGAAGTTTATTACCTCTGGAGGCCAAGATTTGTATAAGTCTCTTAAATATGCTTATTCCCAGACTCCATCCCCTCACCTCTTCCTTAGAAGAAATTCATTTTCCAAGGAAGACTCAGGCTCTTCTATTTCCTCTTTGAGAGAGGAGACAGAGAAAGAAAACAAAATCAAGCTTAATTTATTGACAGGTCATCCTGTTCTTCTAGGGACTGTGTTTCTCTCACAGCACACATTTTCCTGAGGCAAACTGGATATGATGCATTATTTAGGAAACACATTTGCATTGGACTAACTGCCCAAGGCACTAACTGATATCAGGTATTAACACTGTAATGGAAATGGAAGGAAAAATCCTTTTGTTCTGTTTGAATGGCTTTAGGATTTATCATTAAAAAATAAGCCTATCAATTAAGGTGTTTTTCCCTCCCTTGTAAGTAACAGAAATGGACTCAGGCTAAATTGAACTACAGCCAACACTACAAAAGGATTCATTGGGAGGATACTGAGAAAATTGAAGACTTGAAGTAATGGCTAAACAGCAAGACCTCAAGGCCAGGAACAAGTGTGAGGAACAGGCATGCTTTCTCTCTAGGATTAGAAGGTACACCTATTTTGGATTAGCGCTCATTTCTTGGGCCATTCACTGTGGCTGAGGCAGTCTCAGGGGACCAGCCTAGGTCACAGGCCCTCTACCTCAGGGCCAGAAAAGGGTTGGAAACACCAGGCTTGGACTTCCCAGGTGGCACTAGTGGTAAAGAACCCTCCTGCCAATACAGGACACATAAGAGACCCTGGTTTGATCCCTGGGTCCAGGAAATCCCCTAGAGAAGGAAATGACAACCCATTCCAGTATTCTTGCCTGGAGAATCCCAGGGACAGAGGAGCCTGGTGGACTACAGTCTATGGAGTCGCCAAGAGTCGGACACGACTGAAGCGACTTAGCACATAGCATAGCTCAACACTATAAGGATGACGGATGAAGTCATAATAAAACATTTCTCAAAAATATGAGGTTTCTTAGGAATGCAACTTTTACATTACAGTTAAAGACACACACACATATGTTGGGTAGGGTTTTCACATTCATATACGTGAGTGCATGCATGCATGCTAAGTGGCTTCTGTCATGTCCAACTCTGCAGCACTATGAACTGTAGCCCGCCAGGCTCCTCTGCCCATGGGATTCTCCAAGCAAGAATACTGGAGCAGGTTGTCATGCCCTCTTCCAGGGGATCTTCCCAGCCCAGAGATTAAATCCGCATCTCAGTATGTCTCCTGCATTGGCAGGTGGGTTCTTTACCATTAGCACCACCAGGGAGCCCACATAAGTGAGACTGGACTGTAGCTTTTTCATACTATGTATACTACACTACGCTACACTACATCCTATATGAGTTCCTAGTGTTCTCATTCTTTTAATAGTTTGTTGAGTTACCCTTAAGTCTCAGGCTTTATGTGAATGTGGGTGCTGGGAATATAGGGGCTGCTCATGGCGGACTGAGCCTGGTGGAGTTTAGAGGTTAGTAGAGAAGATAGATGACAACAGCAGAATGTAATGAGTTTTTTGATAAGAGAAATACAGAGTGATATGGAATCAGAGCAATGTGTATAATAATACCTACGTTACTGGGTTGTTATATCGGGGTAGTGAATAAAGTACCTGATTCTAAGGCAAAGCACATAGTAAGCACTCAAAAAATATTATTGCTATTATTTGACAGCTTTTTCAAATTTTTTGAGTTGGATTATTCATTTATACACTTTTTTAAGTTCCAGAGCCAAGTTTGATAATGTCTATTTCTTGAGAATATTGTCCACTTTATCATTAGCATAAAAGTATACAGAATATGATCTTATAATTTAAAAATCTTCATGTCTATGGTTATTCACACCTTTTTCTTCTTATTTTTCTCTTTTTTAGATTTAAGGAAAGGCAGTTGGGAAATTATGTTAACTTTTTAAAGTATTTTTACGCTTGAATATATTTATTGATTTTTACTTTTTACTTTTAAGTTAATTATTTATGTTCTCTTCCTCCATACCTTCTGCCAATTTTTCTTACAAATTTGTTGTTTTCTGGCTCTTAAATTTTATGCTTAGCATATTATATTTAGTCCTTCTTAACAACTAAAACATTTAAGACTGAAGTTTTAGCTGATATAAACTTGCATTCATCCTAGAGGTTATGATATTTATTTAATTACTTTATGAGTCATATGTAAGTCCAGTTTTTACTTTTTATTTTAATAAAGAGTTGCTTAAAGGGACATTTTAAAACTTTCAAATGGCTGATGCTTATTTTGACTTTTAAAATGAAGGATTTTTAAAAGTATGGTCAATTTTATAAGAGATTGATAAAATTTCTGTTTTTCTTAAAAGTATATCTTCTCTATAAATATTTATCTTTTATATAAATTTTATTGTGAATATTTATAAATATATGTGTTTACCTACATTTTGTACATGTACACAGCACTCTCTGGTTTTGTTAATGTTTCATGGGAGCCAAAAAAGTGTCATCTGTAGGCGGCAATGTTTGAGATGGGTATCTGTAGATGTCTGTGGAATGATTTAATAAATCATTCCTATCAATAGCTATTTTTTAGTCCTCCATGTCTCAGGTACTTTGGCATTAGAGAGCCATCTAAAACTGAGAGGGTTCTTTTCATTGGTCAGCTCTATTTTTTTCTGTCACTTTCCCCTACTTTAAACATTTTCCTTTGTACATTTGTATGTAATGAGATTGGCACACGAAATTTGCTGACTCATATCTTCATTAGGAATTGAACTACCTATCCACATGAAATTATAATTGTGTCTCATGTTTATTGCCATGAACTTTCATTTTTATTGTACTAGTATTGTGACACCTACCTATATTCTTTCCAGGGGACAGGAAAGTGAATACATTTAATATTTTCAATCTTTTTTACTTTATGTTTTAATAAACCTTAATAACATTTTCACTTTTAATAAACTATCATTGAGTTTAAAAATTTATTTTGAAGTTCTTTGTATTTTAATGACTTCAATTCATTTATTGATGTAGCTATTTTGATTTTACTTCTAATGTTATACTTTAATTATTCTCTGTAGGTGTCTTTGTTTTCCCCCATGTAGCCTGTAACTTACTTTTATTTTTTACAGTGCTTAGAAGGCTCATTTTCCACCTCAGTTCTATTTCTTTCTAAGTTAAAAATTTGTTCTTCTATGGCTTGGATGGGAGGGGAGTTTGGGGGAGAATGGACACATGTTTATATATGGCTGAGTCCTTTCACTGTTCACCTGAAATTGTCACAACATTGTTAATCAGCTATATCCCAATACAAAATAAAAATGTTAAAAAAAATTGTCCTTTGACCAATATTTCTTTAGTTATTAATAAAAAAAATAAACCTGAATCTTTGGAAATCCTGTACTTTAGACAAAGAATTTAATATTCTTATATTTTTTCATATTTTCTTCCAGCTTCATATTTCCCAACTTTTTAAAGTGGGATATATGTGTGGGATAGATAATAGTGTTATCTATTTGAGTAGATAACACTAAATTATTTTTATTCAATTATTGCTATAATTATTATTTTTTATATTTTATACCTAATCTTTTAAGAATAATTTATAGACAACACTTGCCTTTGCAGCCATACTTAGTGCAATTGTTTAGTCTGACATGCATGTGTAACTTACTTCAGTATTCACTCTGAGTTTCTTAGCTGTATGATTAGTATGTATTATTTTATAACCATAAAAGTAAGAGGGCTTTTTCTAAAGGTAGAAAAGACAAGTGCCCATACCAGTCAGAATAGCAAATGCTTGTTAAAACTTTGCACAATGTTTTTTTACCTTGAGCACCAGCAGGTTTTTTGAGGGAGGTCCTGAAATCAGATATACGTCTTAACAGCCGTAATAAAATGATTTTTTTTTCCTTCTTCCTAATGCCAAAGTCAAGTTTCTCCTCATAAAACCTAAAAAACCGTAACCCTTACAAAACCTCTGCCTGTTCCAGGACCCATTCTAGAGCTGAAGGATTTATGTTGACTGTCCAGACTGGAGTAGAGAAGAAGAATTCAGCAGTGTGACTGCGATGATCGCCTCATTTCAGATTTCTCTTCCCCTCTTGTTATTCACAAACCCTGTCACTCAGCACCCTTCACATGGACGAGAACCTTCAGCGTGATGATTCTGTCCATTTTTTTCTTCATTAAATATTGTTTAGCCCAATGCTTGTCTTTTATCATTGCTTTCTATCACCCTCCAGATTTTTTTTTTTAAGAGCCATTTGTTTATTGTCATAAATTACTTTTCTGGTTCCCAGCACTTGTTTTAAATTGTGTGAGTGATGTTAGTGTGGCCCTAACCGTGGGAGGACACCTGCCTCTGCCACCTTGCCAGAAACTGGGTCTGGGTGTGTGTGTACCGGTGTTAACCCTGTCCCTCAAAGAAAACCACATCAGGTATTTCATCCTTTTTAATGCTGTGGTGGGCTTGTTCATCCTGTGTGAATGTAAACTTCAGAGCACTCGGTTCTTGGAATTCAGGAAAAAATAACACTTGCTAGAAACTCCTGACAACGAACTGTTCACAAGACCCCTCACATTAAGCTGTCTGCAGGTTTTAAAAAGTGTTTCAAGGTTCCAAGTACTTTCTTTCATTTGAGGTCCTGAGATACACCAATGAAAGCCCCTATGCAAAGGTCAGGGAGGCATGTTATTCTAGTTATTTCATATTTCAGGAATGCTTAAGCCAAATGTATACTTTTGAAAGTCTTTCTCACTTCTCACCAAGCACAATCTTGATGTGGTTTCTACTGATCCTTGTCCCACTGTGGGTTAGGTAAGAGAGAGTCACTTTTCTCACACAGACACATTGGACCTTGAGGGGGCTCGAGGGTGGGAAAATATCAAAATCTGTGGTCACTTCATGCTTTGCCCAGTCTTGGGTGAATGTGGCGGGTGTTTGGTTTCAGGATGTTGGTGGGTGTCAAGCGAAGGGTCGTGAAAGTGCTCCGATCTGAGTGGGGATTCGGGTGCCCCTGTGCTGGGAGTGTAGGTGAGGGACAGGGGAGGGGGCTGCTTTTCTCAAGACAGCAGTGTCTGCTCAGAACCATAAAGGAAGCAGTTGGCAAATTCTGCGAAGAAAGGGCTCTTTTAGAACCATGTTTTAGATTTTAATAGAAAACTTTCTTAGAATGTTTTTTACAGGGTACAGAAGTTACAGCAATAAGGAAGGGGGTAAAATCTCACAAGGCTGGTTGGCTAGGATTTCATGAAATGAGTGCTATCTGCCTGAAGACTAAAAACGGGGTGGTTCCTTACAGTAACTATGTCCTTCAGATGCCAAATGAGTGGTTATAGATGGGGGTGAAGCAGACAGCTAGGCTGGTCTTGAGGCCTGGCACTTTGAGCCTTGGAAACCCTCCTTGCTGACTTATTGAGGCTGGGGAGTCATGGAAACAACATATGACCTGTAGTGAATGCTGTGCTAAGCACGGATTTCCATTATCCTGGTTTACACCTATAACTGGCATTATTTCATTTTACAGAGGAATATATGAGTGACAGGTAGGTTAAACAACTGAGGTCACAGGGCAAGTTCATGGTTAAGCTGGGGTTTGCCCTTAAGATGTGTGCAAGCTCAGTTGCTCAGTCATGTCCAATTCTTTGCCACCGCATGGACTGTATTATAGTCCACCAGGTTTCTCTGTCTGTGGGATTTCCCAGGCAAGAATACTAGAGTGAGTTGCCATTTCTTTCTCCAGGGGATCTTCCTGAACCAGGGATCAAACCCACATATACTGCTTTGGCAGGCACCAAGCCACTTAGACAGTGGATCTTAATTACTCAACAGGATGTAGATTGCTCATTGGTCAGCCCTTGTTTCTCCCTCCCTATCTTTTTAGCAAACCAGCTGAAAAAAATCTATGGCACCTTGCTGGTATTCCTCCCATTTGAGGGGCCAACCCTTAAGTAAGAGTTGGTTCCAGCCCCAGGATGGGTGTTCCCATAACATCGGCCATGACTCTGTTGAGCTATTGTTCAACTTCTGGGCAGTAGCCCGAATAGGGGTCTATCTAGTTATTCTGGAAACAACCACAGCTGCGCTATTTTTTCCTGTATTTATGGTTTGTGATCACTGCCAGCAAATTTGTTTGAGGAGTACATTTAAATACGCTACATTCGTATTACTGTACAGGTATTCTGGGTGAAACATTTATGATAAATCAAGTTTTTAGGTGCCCTATGGGAAGGTGCCAATGGAAAAATACATAAGAAAACTTTTCTCTTAGCAGCAGTTACTTGAGGAAACAGGCTCTATTTATCTTGTGAGGGCTTATGTGAGATGAATACAGACCACCCAGAATCGGGTTCAGCCTATCACAAGAGGAAAACGGAAGTATCCAAACTTGGCCCTAGGCTTCTTCAGGCCTGGGTGCTGCACCGGATTCGTCCCTCCCTTCCTCCTCCAGCTCTCCAGCCCAGCAAACCTGTCAAGCGCTGACAGTTCGGGCAAGCCTTCTGCCCCAGCCAATGACCCAGCCTTCTCACTGCTTTCCTCAGAACTCTGCTCCTCCGATGGTTAACTCCGTTTCCCGCCCACCCACCTGCACCTTTAAAAGGCACTTTCTCAGAAACACCTAATCTGATCTGTTTTCCCTCCCCAGTCAAAATTGATCCCTGATGATAGTATCTTTTTATGATCTTTCTTTCCCAGTTCTTGCTCACTCTTTGTCATTACGCATCTCATTTGTGTGACGTTTGTTTAATGCCTGTCTCCTTCATAAGACTTTTCATTCACCGAGGGCACGTGTCCATGAGGGTCTTGCGCAAGTGGCTTGCCACATGGAAGGTGTTCTAGGTATCTGTTGAGGACTATGTTTCTCCTGAGCTCTGTAGGAACACGTGTCTATAGCTTGCTTATCCTAGTCTGTCATTTCAAGTCTCTCTCTTTTCCATTGGACTGTACGGTCACTGATTTAAATATTTATAATCTCGAATGCTCACCACAGTTGTTGTTACATGTAAGTGTTCAATAAAAGGAAGTGAAATTGAATGGGGCTTGGATGACTTATACCTAAGCTTTATCATGAAGAGGAAGCATTTCAGTGTAATTCATTCTTATTAAGTATTTATTAGGGGTCAGAGTCTAGGTATGGTACTGAGGATATAAGAATGTGTGAACTGATAGCCAGGAAAGAAAGACATATACACAAAGAGGCAATTATAGGCAAAGTATTGCATGTGCAATGAGAAAAGAAGCATAGAGTACTATGGTAGCACCGAGAACAGAAAGAGATGCCTCATGTCCAAGCCTGATCTGAGCTTTCAAAGTGCAGGGTTAGAACTGTGATGTGTGTGTGTGTGTTTGTGTGTGTGTGTGTGTGTGTAGATTGTGGGTGCTGGGGGCAAAAATCAAGCACGTGACTGGTGGCAGTTTGATGCTGCTGAAATATAAAGTCTCAGGCAGGGAGTGGTGGAGGCGAGGTTAGAGGGGATGTCATGGAGGATCTTGGAAGGCATGTGAAAGAATGTGTGATCTTTCCTTTATGTTTTTCTCCACAACCTGGACATGGTGATTGCAAGAGTTTTTCTTGGTCAGTGAAGCCAAGAATAGCATTACAGAATGCAGGAAAATTTCAGACACTTAAGTTGAATCACTGATGCATTCATTCCTATAGTGACTGTTTACTTAGTATCTACTAAATACCAGGCATGGAGGATAGTTACAGATTCAAATAGGACACAGTGCATATTCTTGAGCAGCCCAGTGTGGTGAGGGAGACAGAGTAAGAGACAATGAAATAATTCCATAGTTCTCAAGTATTTTGGCTTTCAGTTCAGTTCAGTTCTGTCACTCAGTCGTGTCTGACTCTTTGCCACCCCATGAACCGCAGCACGCCAGGCCTCCCTGTCTACCACCAACTCCCGGAGTTTACCCAGACTCATGTCCAGTGAGTTGGTGATGCCATCTAACCACCTCATCATCTGACATCCCCTTCTCCTCCTGCCTTCAATCTTTCCCAACATCAGGGTCTTTTCAAATGAGTCAGCTCTTCACATCAGTTGGCCAAAATATTGGAGTTTCAGCTTCAACATCAGTCCTTCCAATGAACACCCAGGACTGATTTCCTTTAGGATGGACTGGTTGGATCTCCTTACAGTCCAAGGGACTCTCAAGAGTCTTCTCCAACACCACAGTTCAAAAGCATCAATTTTTCTGCACTTTAGTGCTTCTTTATTCTCCTGAATATCATTGAATATCTCCCCAAACTTTTATGAAGGCTATATATATTATTAGAAACTAAAACAAATTTGTAAAAGATGAATTAAATGACTCTCTTAAAGAAATTACATGCTAGCATAAATATTTTCAAAGTAACTATATCTTACCACTCTTTTTCTTTCACAAAAATTTACTGAAAAGAGCACAATATGTTGTTTTGGTTGAAGAACATAAAGAAAACCCAGCCTCACGCAGTTGTGTAGGTGGAAAATGGGGAAGTGTTTCAATAGCTTTTTCAGATGATTGTGGAAATTCTTTGACACTCCACCAAAATTTGACAAGTGGTAGTTTCCTAAAAGTTAATTGAAATGTAGAATCTGAAATTAATCCATAACCTTTTTTTCATTCTGTCACACAAAAATTTATTGGCCCACTTTGAACTTTGAATGGATCTTTTAACCAGGCAGGATTTTGTAACATCAGGTATTAGTTATTTGGAAAATATTGGTTTACTGAGTGAACCACAGATGTGTTTCCTTGTAAAACATCAAATCATAATATAAACAAAATATGTAATAACATAATAAAATATCACAAACATAAGACATTACAAAATTCATAAACATCACTGTTGATGTCATCAGCAGAGAACACAAGTCTCAGGAAACCATAAAGCTCATGGTGACAAGTTTACCAAAATTTCCAGTTTTGTTTGAAAATTCCACTTTCATCACTGGCAACGAATAGTATCAGCTGTTTTCTTTAAAGCTATAGGTTTACTTAGGTCATTTTCTAGAAAACATCAGCCAAATACCCAGCTTGAAATAGTATCAGTTTTTATACATTATTCTTTCAAGTAAAAATGGCTTTCCATGGGAAAAGTAATTCAACTTGCAACTGAAAGCTTTTCTTCAATATGTTCATAGAAGTAAATGATCGTATCTCAATGTGCAGAAGTGCTTTGAATCTACGTCCCATTTTGTCAGAGAATTTTTAAATGTGGGCTGAAGGGTCAAGTTTAATAAAAAGTAATTTTATTGCTTCATCAAGCATCACCTTAAGTGCAACAAGCATTTGTTTTACTTTTGGTGTGTAAAGAATACAGTAACTCCTTGCACAGTTTGGTGCCATCACTGTGATTTGTGCCAAGATGCAAGCAGCTTTTTTCAATTGTTTATAATTTGGGGGTATTATTTTCTTTCATATCTTATGATCATATTGTTCTAAGTATTTCAAACGTCTTTTCTGTATATTGAGATGTAACCTACATTTTGTCATTGTTGTCTAGTCACAAAGTCATGTTCGACTCTTTCACCACCCCATGGAGCCCACCAGGCTCCCCTGTCCATGAGATTTCTAGGCAAGAATACAGAAGCGGGTTGCCATTTCCTTCTCCAGGGGATCTTCCCAACCCAGGGATCTAACTCATGTCTCCTGCATTGGCTGGAGGATTCTTTACAGCAGAGCCACCAGGGAAGCCCTATGTGAGCAGTTTTATCCACCATTATTTTGTAACATCAACACAAGGTCCATGTGGTTTTTCCAGAATTAATCAAAAGATTTTTAAGAAAATGTATGGAATATTATTTCAGCACTACTCATGCTTGTTATCAGGCATTCAAATAATGGATAATCTTCTTTAATGATTCGTTGGTGCTGATATTGGACAAATATTAATACAAGCAAAATCGTTGTTCGTAGATTCTTCCATTTGCAACTCAGTCTTCATGTTTCCAGCTAAACCTTTAATTCAAGGAGTTACTGTAGTATTGGAATGTGACGGTGCTTGAATTCTTTTTACTGCCTTTTCATATAGCAGGTATTTAGCAATTCAACTATAGAAGGATTTATTGTCTCAGCTACTGTATATGCTTTTCCAGCCAATGCAATTTGATGGTTTACCCTGTAAGATGCCTCTGGGGCATCTTCATTTCTAGTTCAAAGGATGTAAGCAATAATTTTTGGTTTTTAAGTCTTCACTACATCTATACTTAAAATATTTTTAAGTCCTTTAACTTCAAACTCTGAATCTGCTTCTTAATAAATTTTTGGTGAATTTTCTTTTGTATGTTGAGTTTATTTCAGCCAAAGAATTAGTCATGTGAATCTGTTCCTGAACACATTTTTTTTGTTGTTACTAGAAGGAGAGTTTCTGTTCATAAATAAATGTTGAATAAATACTCAAATAATGTTGATTTGAAAGGGTTCCTTTTCACACATTAGGTATGTGCTAATGTGTACACACTGTGGGGCTTTCCAAGCGGCTCAGTGGTAAAATAAATCTGCCTGCCAATTCAGGAGACTCAGGAGAGGTAGGTTTGAACCCTGGGTTGGGAAGATACCCTGGAGGAGGAAAATGGCAACCTACTCCAGTATTCTTGCCTGGAAATCCCTTGGACAGAGAAGCCTGGTGGCTATGGTCCATGGGGTCACAACGAGTTGGACACAGCTGAGTGACTGAGCATGCAATGTGTATATACTACAGGCCATCTCAAAAATCAGGAATGATGAAGTGCCTCTACACTAGAGGGGTTGAGATGTGTTTTTTTCTAGTTAGTGATAATGTGTGTTCCCATTTTACCCTGGGCCCCAAGTCTAGGATTGTAGATTCATTCAGAGTGTGAGAGACAGCTTCCCGTTTCACTATTTCACTATTTCATGAAATTTCACTACTTCATATGCTGACCACCTCTCCCTAACTGAATGACCCTGTCATGGGACTACAATGCAGCACACACTTAATGTGCAGGATGATGCTGTCAGCCTAAAGATGAGGTTTGAATTGTATTAATAGCAGCATGAACAGTTCTCACTGAAGGGAATTCTGAAGCCATCTAGACCATGGATACATAGAATTGAAGAGACCTTAAGTGACTTGCCTGAGTGAACTCAGGCGAATCCACAGTAGGACTGACTGAGCCAACAATGACTGCTTTGATATACAGTGGAGCTGAGTTAGGAGCAAATTTACATGCAACTTTAGGGACAACTCCCTGCCATAAGAAGGAACTACATCAAAAAAAAGAAAAAAGAAGGAACTACATCATCTTGCTTAATTGCCACAACAACAAAAGAATCATGTCCTGCATTAGGTAATGGGGGCTCCACACTAAAAGGAATAGGAGTAAGTCCTCTTGCCAAGCTCCAGAGAGGTCTCTACTCTCACCCTCATCACAGCTGGACTGGATGGTGCTGGGAAAGGATAACAGACAAGCTAACCCACTCTTATTGTTTGTTTGTTTATCCCTTTAGGTCAGTGCTTCTTCAGCTTTAGTGTGAATAAGCATCATTATTCAGGGATATATGTAATTAATGTGAGATTTAAGGATATACAAGCCAATTTGGCTAAAAAGCAATATTTGCCAATCTTGAAACCTAACTCTGGGTAAATGGAAATCCACTTAACGTTGATGTATTAGAGATTCAAAATGCATTTGAGTTGTTTTCCAAATT
This sequence comes from Antilocapra americana, assembly GCA_007570785.1. Classification (NCBI taxonomy): domain Eukaryota; kingdom Metazoa; phylum Chordata; class Mammalia; order Artiodactyla; family Antilocapridae; genus Antilocapra; species Antilocapra americana. Next base: position 813,844 of record ML663041.1, read on the forward strand.
AAAATTTTTGAGTATAAATTTCAAAAAGTGAAATTGGAAGAAGCATTTTGGGGAAACCCTGAAAACTACTGCTTTCCATGCTAGTACCTTCTAAACTGGTCTCAATGCCAGTTACCAAGGGATTCTATATATTACATACATTTCTATCCTTCCCTCCTGCTTCTTTTTCTATAATCCAGCAATACATCCCACTTGCCTTTCTCCCCTCTCCTTCTCTGTCCCCAAACATTCTTTTTTTTGGATCATTCAAATCCCAGAGGAGAACTGTGAACTCTGAATCCCCCCAAATCCAAGCCAACTTTTACAGTGTCTTATTCTGCATCTTTATACACAGGCAATGCCTCCCCATCCTTCCTTTGCCCCCAACCCACCCTGTCCCATCTGGTCCGACTATCACAATGTTTTCCCACCTGGCAAACAGCCTCACTGAATTCTGGGTGGCAGGCATTGACCAGACTTCAATACAAATGCTCCTGTCGAAAATGGCACCAACTTAGGTGAAGAACAAAGACTCTCCGGCTTCAAAGCGGAAACTCGTTCCTGCACAGAAGGGGTTTCACACAACCCCGGTTAACAATAACAACCACCTCAGGGGAAGAAAAGGCCCTGACTACAAAGAAATGCCAAACAAGCAGCCATCGGCGCTCCCTTTCTTTTTCTGGTGTGTTTAGCACAAAACCTGATCAGGAAAGCAGTTCTTTGATAATTGCGTGGACCATGACTGTCACTGGTAGCACTTCTTATGCCTCATACATCGCAGCAGTTCATGGAGAGTTGAATGTTCTGTGCTCACTCAGGCTTAGTGATGTGCAGTGCACACACACACACACCCGTGCACACGCACCGTGGAATGGAATTGGTTTGTTAGCCAAGGATTCTGGCAACTTCCCAAAGATTACAGGTCAGTTCGTGTTTTTCCTTTCCTTTAATTTTGTGTGTGATTCTCTCTTTTTCTCCCCATTCTAGTTAACTGCTGAAGCATGGTCGCACAGCACTGGCAAATGTGCGCTTGCTGTAATTGCCCTGTTTTTGAGGAAAAGAAGTTGAGAATAGTGGGAAAGTAGAGGCTGATGACACAGGGAGAGGCAAAGGATGAAGTTTTAAAATAACAAGTCATCTTTAACCATTACCTTTCCCCTCCCTATAAACCCAAAGATGAGAACGAAAAGGACAATTTTCAGCTTGGTCTGGCTCTAACTCAGAAGGAAAAAGGCGAGGGGGAATCAGTCTTTTATGGAACGTGGCAGGCAATTAGTAAATAAATAAATCAGACAAAATATTCTTAGGTTTTCATTCTTTTCCTGTTGCAGCGTTTTTTCCAGCTTCTAACATGATGCCTCTCTTTCACCCCTCAATCCCTCACTTCCATTTTTCCCTAAACCGTCAGGCCCTTTCTTTCCCCCCACCCCCATGTGGTCTCTGTTATCAGCAAGGTGGACAAGAGCCAGGCTTAACCGTGGTTCTTTGCCATGTCACTAGCTATACCAGTTGCTGATGAAAATCTGGCACTGAGAGATGAGGCCATCTGTGGTGAAGTTTAAACCTATTTACCTCTCTGGCAAGCTGGTTGAAGCCTCTCTTTCTCTGTATTCAGTGAGGCTGAAGATCACAAATGCAGTGGGACTAAAGCCACGGGATGAAGTTTGGGCACAACAAAACCCTTCCCCAAAGACAGTTCCTGAGAGCTGTTAGCTGTAAGGATAAGCAAATCCCCCATGTCTGGTGTGTGCGGCCAAGGGGCACCCCAGCCCTGGGTTCTGCTTTCTGTGCACTTGAAGGAACAAGACAACTGGCCGAGTTACAGGCTGGACTCTGGATCTTGAGAGATGCGAGTACTCTGTTGAATGATTTTGGAATGATCCTGGGCTGTATTTTTTGGTTTGCAGGGCCAATCCCTGTTTCAGAGAACTGTTCTCAGATATAGTTAATGAGCAACAGAAGAAAACCCTTTGCCTTTAAAAGGGGACTCCACAGCCTGACCAATTACCTGAACCCCATGACATTTGAGTCCAAAAGACTTTGGTTGTTTCCCAAAGTCCAATCAACCCATAAAGCTACCAGCAAAACTATTCAGACAAGCATGAAGTAAGCTCTGAAGTCAATGCCAAAAGCTGTGGACAATGGCAGGATCCCTGGGCAGAGGCCAATTTACCATGAAGCTAATAAAGCTTAAGCTTCTGGGCCCCTTTTGAGGCCCTGAGAGGGATCCTAGCAATGTGTTCACATATTTGTAGCAAAAATAAGGTATTTTTAAGTCCAATGAGTTGACTGCTGTTTCTGTTTTGACTTCTGCTGTATTTCCCCCATTTTGTGGAGCTGGAGTGATACAGAGCAGTTGAGTTGGAGATTCATTCAGTTTGGGCTTTAGTGAGTTAGATTTATGAGAATCAAAGTCACGTTCCCTATGGTTCCTTTATTGCTGTCCATCTTGGTGTAAGAATGGCTTCCAGGTACATGCCTTCAGACTGGCAAGGTGACACAAAGAGGTAGGGCACAAGAAGAAGATAACTCTCCATATGAAAATGTCCCCTCATACTTGGTACTGAAAATATGCAATTAATGAAGGAGGAGAAACTGGGTTTGAAATGTATGGAATCAGAAGTTAGTCTGTTAAATAGGGATAAAATATATCGTCAGGCTATTATGAAGATTAAACAAAATGAGGTGTGTGGCAGTGTTAACCAGCATCTGGTATAAATGGCAGGGAAATAAAGGTACTTTTCTTCTTTTCTTTCCTTTTATACACAGGCTTTTTTTTTTTTTTGATTGGGTATTTTTTATTAGTTCTTTTGATGACTTACATAGGTTGAAATTTTTTTTTTCTGTATCTGTAATATTCACTTTATTTATTTATTTTTTTATTGTTTTTGCCATACATTGTCATGATATCACCATGGGTTTACATATGCTTCCCCTCCGGGTCCCCCCTCCCTCCTCCCTCCCCCCCGGGAAATCTCGCTGCACCAGTCCCGAGCATCAATCCTGGGCTGGCGATTGATTAGACACATGACAATTAACATGCTTCAATGCCCTTCTCCCATATCATCCCACCCTTACCCTCATCCACAAAGTCCACAAGTCTATTCTATACATCTGTGTTCCTTTTGCTGTCTCGCATGTTGGCTTCTCGTTACCGTCTTTCTAAATTCCATATATATGCGTTAATATACTGTATTGTTGTTTTTGCTTCTGGCTTACTTCACTCTGGATAATGGGCTCCAGTTTCGTCCATCTGAGTAGAATTGCTTCAAATGAATTTTTTTTTTAATGCTGAGTAATATTCCATTGTGTATATGTACCACAGCTTTCTTATCCATTCGTCAGTTGATGGGTATCTAGGTTGCTTCCATGTCCTGGCTATTGTAAACAATGCGGCGATGAACATTGGGGTACACGTGGCTCTTTCAATTCTGGTTTCCTCGGTGTATATGCCCAGCAGTGGGATTGCTGGGTCATATGGCAGGTCTATTTGCAGCTTTTTAAGGAACCTCCACACTGTTTTCCATAGTGGCTGTATACACAGGCTTTTAAACAGTTACTTATTTATTATTTTGGCTGTGCTCGTCTTAGCTGCGGGGGCAGGCTTTTCTTTAGTTACAGCAAGCAGGGCCTACTCTTGGTGGTGATGTGCCGGCTTCCCACTGTGGCGGCTTTTGTTGTTGCAGAGCACAGGCTCCAGGCACTCCAGCTTCAGTAGTGGCAGCACAGGAGCTAAGTTGTTATGGCCTTTGAGCTTAGTTGCCCCGAGGCATGTGGGATCTTACCGGGTCAGGGATCAAACCCACGGCGCCTATCTTGGCAGGCAGATTCTTTACTACTGAGTCACCAGGGAAGCCCTAGCTCTTTTCTTTCTTATTTGAAGCATTTCAGTATCTTCACTATGAAAACTGAATATCAGAAAGCTTGGGAGATTGTGATAGTCTTTGAAACATATTATTTTTCTTAAAATGTCTGATGTTACTTCTCCCTCCCTCTTTTTTTTTGCCTGTTTACTGTCAAAGTGGATTGTTGGAGAAAATATTGAGAAGAATGGTTATTTAGATTCTAGATAATTCGAAGTACTCTCACACTAAATAAAAATTTAAAACCTCTTCAAGATGCTTCATAGTGACATTAACAGTAAGAATCAAGACCTCCCAAATGCCACTGGGAAGAAGCAAAGTCCATCTGAAACTACTGAGCAGCTCTCCGCTTTACTGATTGCTAGATTTCCTGAGGATAGGAGGAACATTTTGAGGCTTAATAACATGGCGGCTGTTCCATGACATAGATGCTCAACAGTGACTATTACACCTCTCTGTTCTTTTGATTGGTTCAAGGTACATGTCCTCTATCCAGTCTGAGTTTTAAAGATCAAATAGAAATGGACCACTTATTCTCCATTTGGTATCATTTCCTAAGTAATGGCTGAAATCATCTCTAACCAGAGAGAGAGAAAATAAAATGACACCTGAAACATCCTTGTCACTTAGTAAGCAATTGGCTCACGAGAAATGAGCTTTTTTTCCTGCAGGGAAAAAAAAAAGGCCTTGTGTCCCTGTCTCCTGCCTAGGCTACCTTCTGTCTCACTCCTCCCTGCTTTCTTTTCCCTGCACCCTCCAAAAGAAAAGAGGTGCCTCATTGTACTGCAAGCAAGTTTCTCCACATCAGAGAACCAGCTCTCCATCCCTTTTAGCCCCACATCACCTTGGTGAAACTTCAAGAATGTGCCCAGACACAAAAGAGAATTTGCTTCTCCTTCTGGGAAACTGCTCAGGGCCCCATTAGGTTTGTCAGGGCCAGCTGAAAGTTCAGCAATCGTAACTGAGCTTCAGGAGGTCAGACCCAGCTGAGGTCCCAGCTACTAGGTGTCAGCACCTCCGGGTGAAGGGTGAGAGAGAGGGGAGATGCAAGGGGACCCCGGTGTGTTCCCCAAAGTACCTCTCTCCAGCACCCAGCCACCAGGAGTGTAGGAAATAATTCCTCCTTTGTCTGCCAGCTGGCTTTCAAAGTGATTGGGATGAGTCCGCGGGACCTGTCTGGGAAGCTTGTTAAACTGCATGGAGTAAGTCAGGGAGAGGGAGGGGTGGGGAAAAGATTAAAGGGCGAATACAATCTGTGTGAGGCAGTGGTCCTGGCTCTGAAGAAGCAGACGGTCTAAGGGAAGGAAGAGCTCCCCTTCAAAACCAGAGAGGACATGCAATGCAAATGACACCGCGTGCAGCTGCCTCTGGCAGGCAGCCACCCGCCTCCCAGAGAATAAAGTCAGAGTGACAATTCCCTCCTGAACCCTGAAGCTTAGTGACTTCAAACAAGAAAAAAGAAAAGTGACATTTTTTTTTTCCCTTTCCCCAGTGAACTCATCCATTCCCCAAACGGTGCTGATGACCTACCTCATCACCTGCAGCTGTGCACATCAAGTTCTTCCCCTCACCTCAGCTCCCAGGGATCACATCTGGTACGGAGCCTTGGTACCTGGGGCTGGCACGTTTGGAGGGAACCACCTTTGAAAGTGGATCGCTTTGTAACTCCTTCACTCTTGATGCAGCCAAGTGGCAGGAAAGTCCTCAGTGAACTTGTGCCTTTGGAGATGGCCCTCTGGAAAGCATTTGTAGGGAAAGTTAGGGAGGTCATGGTGACTGTTTCTGGTACCTTTTCATTTTCCACCTTTTACGCATGTGGGCAAGTGTGCAGACCTGACCTTAGAAATGATATTCATCTCTTTGGTTTAATTCTGCTTGGGTTCACGAAAGTTAATTAGGTGTTAACTGATATAGATAATGACCCCAATCAACAAAATTAAACTGGCTTTAGAAGCAATCATAGTAGATATGGCCCCCAAACTATCTATATCCTGGGGAAAACATACAAACTTAAGAACAGACCTGTTCTCTACCGTGAGAATACAGATTGATCCAACTAACCTTTAGGAAAGCAATTTGGCAATCCTCTCTATATTAAGGACCTTAAAAATGCTCATATGCTTTGATCCAGAAGATCCCTTTCTGGGAATGTCTTTTACAGATATTACAAAAAATCATTCAACTATAGTAAAAGATCTTCACTATAGCATTATATATTACAAAAAAACCCCCAAACCCCAAAAGACCCCTCTCTCCACAAAACACAAAGAATCTAATTAAATGTCCAACTTTAGAAGAATAACTATGGTACATCTGTACCATGGAATATTACAAATAATGATGCAATATTGCTTTCATTGCAATGCCTTGGGACACGCACTTCTGGAAAATAGCAGAATACAAAGCATAATTTCAAGTTATATATACATAAATTCCACCAGAGTAATCTTTAGGAGGGATCAGATTACTGACACTTATTTTTTCTGCATTTCTATGCTTCTAACTTTTCTATAGCAGCTATGCCTTACTTTTATAATTAGGAGAAAGAAATTATTTAAAAGGCGGGTGCATCAAATCTTTGATAGCTCAATGCCCCTGGCAAGATGTAATGAATTATTAGCCTAATTACTATCATACCTAACACTTAAAACACAGGTATTAGGTGGGTAACATACACAAGTGGACCAGGAATGGTATAAGAAAATGTCAAACTATAGAGGAGATTATCTCCAGTTTCAGCTGATTGTTATCATGTGGAGATACAGATAGCTCAGAGTTGCTGGTTTTTCTAGAGAAGTTCTAAGGCAATGCTTGAAGTGAAATTTACTAATTTTTAAATGAAGACAATGACCTTACATTTAAAAAGTTGACACTTGTAAATGCTGGACAAAACAAAAAACCCAGCTATTGGGCATCCTTTTGAAATCTACTCATAGACAATGCAGGCTGAAGCCTGCAGGACATGTGGTCATCCTGTGAAACCATCCACCAGCCTGGGGGTCTTCTGGGCATGTCATTTCTCTTCATTACTATTAATAATGATGCCATGAAGAGACTCCCATGTCTGTCTCTTCATATCTAGGCAATTATATCCTTAAGGTGAACTTAACAAAGGTGGGTTTTAGATTCAAATGGTATGGACATGGTTTTATCTTTAATGTAATGTCAAATAGTTTTCCACCAAATTCAAGCAAATATGTATTTATATTTACTGTTCATAAGAGTCTTCATTTCTCACACTCTCACCAGCACAGAGGTTAGTGAAGCTTTCTCATATCATTGATTTTAGAAATGAATATTTATATCAAATTATATTTACTTATATCTCTTTAATTAATTGTATTAAGCAGACATGTGTTTATTGACCTTTAGTAAATACTTTTTATTTTTTATATTACCTGTTCATATTTTTACACATTTAAAAATTGTCTCTTGACTTTTTCTTATGGTTTAGAACTTCTTTGTATACTCAGACTATTAACTGATTTAACACAACATTGTAAAGCAATTATACGCCAATTAAAAAAAATTAAAAAAACACTACTCATTTGTCTCTTAACCTTGTATAGTGGGATAAAACTTTTTTATCATTTTAACACCTGCCATGACAGTCTTAGAAGTGGGAATTTAATTTTGCTTAAGAGACTACAGTAATTAGTAATTTAGATCATAAATACAAGGGTTTGGTTTATATGAAAACAATGAAGCACAGAGACAGCTAAACACAGTGGAGTGCTGGAAGATGTTAAACAAAAGACACAACAAAATAGAGAAAAGTGGGAGATTTTGCCAGCACATATAATTGACATGTATTAGTATTCAGTATATATAAAGAACTCCTACAGTTCAGTTCAGTTGCTCAGTTGTGTCCGAATCTTTGTGACCCCATGGACTGCAGCATGCCAGGCTTTGCTGTCCATCACCAACTTCTGGAGCTTATTCAAACTCATGTCCATCAAGTTGGTGATGCCATCCAACCATCTCATCCTCTATCATCCCCTTTTCCTCCAGCCTTCAGTCTTTCCCAGCATCAGGTTTTTTTTTTCCCCAATGAGTCAGTTCTTCACATCAGGTGGCCAAAGTACTGGAACTTCAGCCTCAGCTGAAGTTGAATATTCAGGACTGAATTCCTTCCAATGAATATTCAGGACTGAATTCTTTTAGGATGACTGGTTGGATCTCCTTGCAGTCCAAGGGGCTCTCAACAGTCTCCTCCAACAGTACAGTTCAAAAGCATCAATTCTTTGGCACTCAGCTTTCTTTATAGTCCAACTCTCACATCCATACATGACTACCTGAAAAATCATAGCTTTGACTAGATGGATCTTTGTCAACAAACTTTTTAATATGTTGTCTAAGTTGGTCATAGCTTTTATTCCAAGGAGCAAGTGTCTTTTAATTTCATGGTTGCAGTCACCATCTGCAGTGATTTTGGAACCCCCCAAAATAAAGTCTGTCACTGTTTCCATTGTTTCCCCATCTATTTGCCATGAAGTGATGGGACCGGATGCCATGATCTTAGTTTTTTAAATGCTGAGTTTTAAGCCAACTCCTTTTTTTTAAGCCAACAAAGCCAACTTTTAAATAACTCCTACAAATTGAGAGAAAAAAGCAAAAAACCAATTTAAAACATGAACAAAATATTTGAACAAAGTGGAGTTTGTCTTCACAAAAGAAGACATCCAAATAACCAATAAATATATGGAAAATTTCTAAAACATAATTAATAATCAGATACATGTAAATTAAAACAAAGAAAAGCACACCTATGAGATGTTTACTGCCATTAAATGTTTTTGAGAATATGGAATATCAGTGATTCTTAAAAATTGCTGGTGGGACTATAAAACCATTAGGAAAAGTTCCTAATGTAGATACATATATCCCATGACCAAGGGAGACGGAGATATATACATATGTACATATATAAATTTCTACAAATATGCATGCTTTTTATATCAAGATATATTTATCTATATGTGTATATATCTATCTATACAGATAAATAGATATAAACACACACACAATAATATTCACTGAAGCCTTGTTTATAATTTCCTCAAACTGAAAAGAACTCAAATAGCCATTAGCACAGAATAGATAAATTGTGGTATGGAAAACTAGACCACTGTGAAGACAAATACATTAAAGCTGCATGCTCCAGCACAGATAAATCTTACTAACATGGATCGGGAGAAAGAAAAGAGAGGCATAAAGAACACAGCAGGTGTTATTCTTTGTATACAAAGGTCAAAAAGAGACTAAATTATATAGTTAAGGGATGTATGCTCAGGTAGTAAACCTACAAAGAAAAACAAGGACATAATTACTAATTATTTAAAAAATTAAGGGCACAAATAATAATTAGACCCTGGAGAAGGAAATGGTAACCCATTCCAGTATTCTTGCCTGGAGAATCCCATGGATAGAGGAGTCTGGTGGGCTATAGTCCCTAGAGTCGCAAAGAGTTGGACACGACTGAAGCAGCTTAGAATGCACAATAATTAAAATATTGGCTGTTTCTAGAAGGAGTAGTGGTTGTGATGGGGAAGAGTATTTGTGTGTGTGTGGTTTTCTTTTGAGAAGTGTCTTAGAATGTCAATGATCTCTTTTCTTGATGTAGGTGTTTTAATGTTTAAACTTTTCCAATGTATTTTACCTTTAGCAATAAAATAGAAATTTCAAAAGTTAGAAAAATGCAGAGAAGTGAGGATACAGTAGGTAAAAAGGAATACTGGGAGAAAAGGCACTAGATGTCATCCATAGCCAGGGGCTGAAGCCTGCAGAAAAATATTGTTAATTATTTCTTCCAATCATTGGAGTGTATGAAGTAGTTTTTAGAACAAAATTATTCAATATTCAATTTGCTATTGCTGTACATGTTTCTTTTCCCTAGAAATTCAATAAATTTCATTAAATATGTAAATATTTTGTCTGAGATTTTGAGGAAAGCAAAGAAAAGTAACCAAATTGGTTCATTACTCCCTTCAAATAGAGGGAGATATATGTAGAGTTAGATCAAGGGTTCTTTAAGAAAGCTGAGTAGTGACCATGCACATATGAGCTCAGGTGTGTACAGAAATCCTGGGGAGGAAGCAGAGGGTCTCGCAGAAGCTGGAGTGGGGGTTTAAGCCTCCAAAGAGTACTGCCTATCTGAAGCCCATAAATACTGGTTGATGACAGGATTTTCTCTTCTTCTTCCTTCTACTTCTTTATTCCACACACAAATTTAAGATTTACAGATAATCAAGTTTATTAGTCTTCACTTCTTGACTTTTGGATTTCATGATATGCTTGAAAGACTCTTCTTCATTTTTAAACATTTAAAGTCCTTGATTTGCTTAGAATTCTACCCAGGGTAAAAACAGAGAAGAGATCAATTTTGTTTTCCCAGAGAGCTCAATCTTTTTCTCTGATAATTTAAAATGCCTCATTTGATCACATATTAAATTTCATATTTACATACTCTCCATTCCACAGGTTCTAGTCCTCTGTTATTCCTATGTTTTTATTACTATTGTTCTAAGATACATTTCAAAAAATATATCTGATAGGAAAAATCTTTCTTGCCAGTATTTTCTTGCCACTTCCTCTTGGATGATTGTGGCAAATACATCTTAAAATCATTTTGCCATGTTTTAAAGCAAAATTAGATAAAATCAAAATAAAAACCCATTGGGGCTTTGATAGAGAAGTCACTGAATTCACAGATTACTTTCAGTAGCAATATAGCATTTTCTTATTCAAGAAACTTCTGTTTCCAATTATTCAATTATTTTTGTATGTTTCTCTATTTTTCTTTATTAACATCCTAAATATTTCTCATCTCTACACAAACTATCTTGTTTATGGGTTTCAGCCTCCAGTATTAATTTTAGAATCTCATTTGACAGATATTTATTTTTGCATTAAAGGATTAGCTGCATTTCATTAGAGGATATCAGTGGGGTTTTAAAATATACATTCTATTTCCTTCTGTTAATATGTGGCAAGTCTTCCCAGATTCTGGCCCTGAGTTGACAGTCTTTGCTTTGGGTGATTTGAATTTTCAAGTTTCCTTGTTTTTCTATGTCTCCATTGATGATATTTTAGTGGGAAATTGGGAGGATACAGGAGGAAACTCCAGCCAGGCACCATTTTAAATCAGAAATCTATTCACTGACAAAAACAATAGAATCCCAAGGCATAACTTACGTATCTTAATGCTGCTCAAGATTGCAAAGCTAGCTAGTTGCTTGCTTTATTTCAAACCCATTCCTGTCACCTTAATTGATGTATGCATCTCATATCTGTGTCTTCAATGTATATGACTTCAAGGTGTACTTACTATACAAAGTATGTGGCCGTATTCTACCACCTGGCGTTGTTTCTTTTCATCAGACCAAACCAGAGCAAGGATCTTGCTACTTTTATTTAATTCCAACTTTAGTCCTTTTATGATAATCAAATGTCAATTGTCCAGAACCAGGGATGGTAAAGCACTATACCGTGTGCCTGGGGGTTCTTGAAATAAAAGGTTGGGTAATTTATATTTTTAATATAAGTGATTTAGAGCCTGAGGCTTTGATCCAATTAAGTAGAGAATCAAATTAGCTGGAGATTAAATGAAGATGGAATAAAGAGAAGTCTTGCTGGCTCCTGAGTTTTCTAAAGAAGGCTTGTTGGAGTGCAGGATGTTCTCAGTCTGGGCTGCACATTAGAATTGCTTATGGAGCTTTAAAATATACTGATGCCCAGACCCCACCCCAGAGATCCCAATTTAATTGGTCTGATGAGTTGCCTGGGTATCAAGAATTTAAAAATTTTCCCAACTGATTCTTGTATGCTGTCATGGTTGAAAATGACATAGTTCTTAATTCTCAATGAGCTAAGAGTCACCTGGGAGCTAGTTTAAAAATATATAGGTTCCAGGGCTCTACTTAGACACCTTCAGGTACAGCGAACTGAAACAGGGTCTAGGAATCTGCATTTATAACAAATGTCCACATGATGGTATCTAAATTATTTCTGCTCTACCCACTGTAGTCTATACTCTCTTTGTCTACTTTTAACTTGATTCTCAGAACATCTTTTTTTAAATACGTATATCTTCCCAAATTTAAAACATTCCCTGGTTGCCCAATGTATTCAAAATGTCGTCTTTATGGTGGCTTTGAAGGCCTTCCCCTCCAGTTTTTATCCATCTCCTTGACCTTCTCAGCATCTCCATTCCAACCCCTCTCTGATAAACACACTCGATCCTTTTCTGGAATTAACTTCTTCTTTCAGAGCCTTTCTTTATGCCTCTGCCTTCAAAAGCCTTTCCCCCTTGGCCCATGGAAATCCTGCTCTTGAGTTACTAGAATGCCATGGCTTCCTTGAAGATTTGTTTCCTCTTTTCAAATTTGGGTAATTAATGCTTTTCTCTTCATGCCTAGTACACTTGACCTGCATCTCTCTTGTATTTTGTTTTCTTTGGTTGGATTCAAGAAATCTAAGTTCATCCTGCCCCCAACCCCCAGCACAGCATATTATCTTCATTGGTCAATGTAAGCCCCTTTAATATGTTTGGACATATCCATAAATATGTGCATACCTTCAAAAATAAGTCTTGCTGTCTTGTGTGTGGATGCTTATAATTAACCTAAATGTTTCTTTGCTAGAAATCTCATGCTATTTTTCCACCCTAGATTTTTTAACGATCTATCCACATTGCTGAAATTAAGTTGAATTTATTACTTTTACCTGCTGCATGATAATCCTTAGGGGACATTCACTACAACATTCTACCTGTCAACAGAACTATATTTTCTCAAGAGGGCCACTCCTCGTAGTTAAGCCCAGATGGATCTATGTGAGAATTTCTCTGAAATAGCGGCTAAAGAATGGGATTACCTAGCTACATGTGCTCTCTCAGCTTTACCAGATACTCCCAGAATGCTCCCCATCTGTTTATATGGTTGCCTTTCTTCTAGTCTGAGGCAACCACCCCCTCATATGTGCACTTTTTCTTGGTGAGAATTTAGTCCCTGTTAACCATCCTGACGAGGGAGGGCACCACTTATGAACTCAAGACCTTATAGGAAAAAAGTAAGTCAGGATCTTGAAGTTGTGATTCTACAAATATTCTTTGAGATATTTTTATGTCTACTAAAACAATGACTATAAAAAACTTGACATTCACTAAGGAGATCATCAAGGATACTTTACAAACTAAAAGCAATAATGGATATTTTCATGAGTGGAAGTGAGAGATCTAAAAGTCTGTCCCAAGAAAAAGTGGTCTAGAAAACATGGTGGCTACAGCTTGATTAGGCCAATTTTATGACCTTGAGTGACTTGACATCACTCAATCTGAAGTTTTCACTATTGGAGAAACAATCTTCAAAAGTCAATTCACAGATATTAATTTAGAAGAGTGAAAGTATATTGGTGAAGGAATACCATTAGAAGATAAGTCTTTTGAGAATAGCATGAAAAAAATAATCATGAATAGGTAATACTTTTTGAGAACTTTTTGTGTACCTAGTACTGTTCTAAACAACACATAATCTCATTGAAACTTCATTAATCCTATGAAATAGATTTTATTTTTATCATCCCCTTTTTGAAAAGGAAAACACTAAGATTTAAAGAATGTAAGTTATTGGGTCAAAGTCATATAATTACTAAATAGCAGAACCAAGATTTGAACCTAGGTTTTTTGTTTTGTTTTTCATTCCAGATATCTAGCTCATAATTAGTACAGAAAAAGCCCAGACTTGGAGTGAGAGAAACTCAGTTTGAATTCTTGCTTTGTGCATAATTTACTAGTTGTATGATGTTGGGTAAATTATTTAACTTTTCTGAGCCTCGTTTTTCTCATCTAAAAAAAGAAGGCCATGAAGTTGTAAGTATAAAGGAGCACACGATGTAGTATGTAGCAGATGCTCATTAAATGTCATTTTCCTTAACCTGTTCTTTCTAGTTTCTGGCACAGAGTAGATATTTATATGCTTATTAAACGTATATAACAGGCAATTAAATTTTTCATATATTACCTGTCTCAACTGGATTCATTTGACAGGGCATAGATCTGACAAGAGTAGGAAGATGTCTATGAGAGGAAGGGGCCCTAAAAGGATTCCTTTAAGAAGCCAGATACAAACCTAGTCTATTTTCCCTGAAGACTGCGCTGCCCATTGGGCTTTGAGGCAGTGAATTACCTGACTCACTTCAAGAGGTGAAGAAACAAAGACCCAGTGAGCAACAAGCTACTTTTGCCTACTTCCCCAGGTCTCCTGCAGGGAGTGTTGTGGGTCCATACATCTAGGAACCAGTGGAAACTCTCCCAGGGAACTGCTGGAGAGGAAGTTAATTAACCTCTGCCTCAGCTTCCCGGTGGGGGACTAGGAATGAAGCTGTCATTCCTCTTGGACTCGCGGCTCGGGCCCCTGTCGGTGGCTGTCAGAGACCCTGAAAGACAGCCCATCGCCCCTCCCCTGCCTGCTGCCCTTGGACGGAGACAACACTGCTCTAAGCAGGTGAGATGGGCATTCCCCTTTGGAAGCAATATCACGCGGCGGTCACTGCCACTTGTGTGGAGGGTTGGAAACTCAGGAGAAACCTCCTCTATGGGGGCTCAGAATCAGTTATCCGTAGCTAAAGTAATGCAATTTGCAGAGATCTTGAGAGAGTCACTTTAGCTGTGGACACCAAGGAAACTGTTCAGCGTTTTGGATTCTTCGGCACCTAGACCATTGTTAGCTCTCCCAAGGGAGGCTCAAGCCATGGGAAATTCAAAGCTGTAGAGACAGCTCCACTCTTAATGAGATCTTTCAAAGAGAAGAGCTTAAGTGGTCCATAAGAATCATAATGTCATGTGGATTTCATGGCCTAGACAGATCTAAAATTGCCTGCTCCTTTTTTTTTTTTTTTTAAGGTTTCTCCATAAACCAACAGTCATAAAAATTTTTAACCTTCTTCTGGGAAAGGATTGATTTATTAATAGAAGCTACTGGTTTTCTGCCTTGATGGTCCCCAGGCTTTTCACTCCGTAGTTGTGATGACTAAGTTTCCCCATCAAGACTCCAGAGTTCTCAGTGGTCAGTTTATCAATACAGGATGACAAATTCATCGTTGTTCTCTGGAAGCTTCGGCTCTCGAGAACTGCTTGGGGTGTTAGGCTAGGAAGATGCCTTTGGGAGAACATTCTTGCATGGAGTAGTAAATCTGCTCAAAAAGTGCTTTTGAACCTGAGACAGAACCAGGCCCTTGTTCCCCTCCCGTTTCCAACCCGCCCATGGGAGTAGATTTCTTTCTAGAGCTTTCTAAGAGCCAATCAGCTGGAAATATAAACAGTTTCTGGCAGACAAGGACTGTTGGACCTTAGCTTGAGTATCCCAGATGTTACTCATGCCCCATCTTGTCTAAACAGAGAAATTCACGTTAATAAGAATAACTCAGCTTTCCTACTCACACCAGCGTTCCAGTGCTACTGTAACAAATTACCCCAAATCTGGAGACCTAACACAACACACATTTATTCTCCTTACAGTTCTATAGGATCGATGTCTAAAACATGGATCTAACTGGGCTAAAATCAAGGTTTGAGCAGGGCTGGTTTCTACAGTAAGCTCTAGGGAAGAAATTGTTTCCTTGCTTTCCCTGTTTCCAGAGGCTGTCCTCATCCCTTCGATCCTTGGCCTCATCCTTCGTCTCCTCATCCCTTTCTTCCATCATTCCAACCTCTGCTTCTGCTGTCATTTCCCTTACTCCTCCAATTCTGATTCCTCTTGCCTCTCTCTTTTAAGGACCATTGTGGTCCTGGTCAGGCCCCTGATTTGGGGCTCTATGTTGTCACACGGGCCCCATAAAACATTGCTTGTGTTAGGAGTCCTACAAAAGCCTCTCTTAAAAACAGATTTTGTTCAAATCCTCCCTCAGTAGGGACACAAAGCCAAATCAGGAGGCCAGGTGGGGTTCAGGTACAGGCATGGTGCCAAAAAGCCCCTATGATGTGCTAAGTACCATCATAGGTACTGGGAATTCAGAGATGAAAGACAAGTTCTCCTCCTGAGGCTTCTCCCAAGTCTGTCTTATATTAGGGAAGCCTTCTCATACTTTAGCAAGCCTAGGAATCATCTTCAGATTTTGTTAAAACAAAAATTCTGATCCAGCGACTCTGAGATAGACCTAGAGATTCTGCATTTCTAATACTTTGAGTGGCAAAGGTGTAGGTGAGACTGACCATCAACCCATGCTTCATTATGATAAAGTCTGATAAGTGCTTTGCCACCAAATCCACAAATGTTTTGAGCATGAAGATGCACCTAGCCAAGGCTGGGTGGCGAGGAGATGGGATGGTTTCTAGAGGAAATGACAAGTCTGAATGGAAGTTTTCCAGGCAAAGAATTAGGGGAAAGGATGCAAAGAGAACAGCACATACAAATAGAGGGAGACAAGAGAGGTCTAGAACTGCAAGAATTTCAGGATGACGGCAGCAAAAGGCTTAAGAATGGAAAGGTGGCAGATGAGGCTGTTGAGGTGAGGAACATGAACCTGATCATATAGGCCCTTGTGCCCTCGGCTAAGAAGTATGGACTTCATCAGGTAAGTGATGGAGAGAAGATATTTAACCTAAGAGAAAGAAGAATGTGTAGGCAGAGAATTATCTCTATTACTATCCGTTCTTGGAAATGTTAGCCTTATTTTGATTGGCAAATTATAGGGCAATTAAATGAAGGACAGGAAATTTACCTTAAAAAAATAGGACTTATTTAGAACCTATGAGCTTATCAGGATAATGCCATATTTGTGGTCAGCCAAGCCCTGTTTTGTGGCAGAGCGGTGGCAGGGGTTGAAATGGTTCTGACACCACTAGAAGCAAGCCTGGGTGCATGGATGGAATGGGCAGTAGGGGAGAACAGGACCTGCTCTGCTGATTGGTTGAGGGACACTATCATGATGTTTTGTTTTCACACTGCTTCCTCTCATGGCTTTTCATCTTAGCCTTGATGATGGACTAGTCACATATCTTTTAAAAGTTTTATAGGTGCCACTTTTGCAGACTGTACATGGAGCCAGGACTCAGAAAGCAGCCCCCTCTTTTTCAGTTGAGAAAACTAAGTTCAGAGAAATAATTCTATTTCCTCAGGTCACATGGCTGAAAAATGTAGGAACTAAGATTTGAACTTAGGACTGACCCCAAAGCTGATTCTATAAAACCACCTGGATCATCAGCAAAAGTTGACTGTAGTTTGGGTAGGTGGTTGGCAAAGAAGGGGTTCTTCTTTGCTTTCTGCCATAAGTGTGGTGTCATCTGCATATCTGAGGTTATTGCTATTTCTCCCGGCAGTCTTGATTCCAGCTTGTGCTTCACCCAGTCCAGTGTTTCTCATGATGTACTCTTCATATAAATAAAATAAGCAGGGTGACAATATATAGCCTTGACATACTCCTTTCCTGATTTGGAACCAGTCTGTTGTTCCATGTCCAGTTCTAACTGTTGCTTCTTGATCTGCATACAGATTTCTCAGGAGGCAGGTCAGGTGGTCTGGTATTCCCATCTCTTGAAGAATTTTCCACAGCATATCCTATATAAATCTGTTTCTGGCAATAGTAGCTTTGAGGTTGGGCACCTCTGCAAGATGCTAAAGATATTCCATGAGAAAAGAGCTTCGATCCAACAAGTCCATCCTAAAGAAGATCAGTCCTGGGTGTTCATTGGAAGGACTGATGTTGAAGCTGAAACTCCAATACTTTGGCCACCTGATGTGAAGAGCTGACTCATTGGAAAAGACCCTGATGCTGGGAAGGATTAGGGGCAGGAGGAGAAGGGGATGACAGAGGATGAGATGGCTGGATGGCATCACCGACTCGATGGACATGGGTTTGGGTGGACTCTGGGAGTTGGTGATGGACAGGGAGGCCTGGCGTGCTGCGGTTCATGGGGTCATAAAGAGCCGGACATGATTGAACGACTGAACTGAACTGAACTGATTGTCAAATATATTTGGGAAATGATAGTATTAATAGTTATTCAAAGTTAAATGGCTCCCGTCACTGTAGATGTCTCAGTACCTTAAATATATTAACAAACATGTGACTGTCCTTGAGGGGGATCCTTTGTGTATCTGTAGGGAACACATGGAGACATTTTGCTCCCATTCATGCTTATCTTCCTATTCTCTGAACTTCTTTCTTATATTTATGTTTCATAACATGAAATAGGATACATTTTTATTGCAGTTAATTTTTTAAAAAATGCTCTTGAAATCAGGAATCAGGTATTATACTCAGTCTTCCCCCCAGCTATCTGAGGACTGAGCACATAAAAAGAACTCAATACATGCTCAAATGAAAATAAAATTTCTTTTCCCACGTCCCGTTATGAGTCACTAAGTTGGATCTCGATTTTAGGGTCAGTTGAACATTGTCTTCTCTCCAGGAAGTGTTTCTTCTAAGTAACTTTTAAAAACAAGACAGTTTAAAAAAGAAAAAAAACAAACTTCTGTCTTATCATCATTCTAGGGAGAACTGAACTATTAAATAGTTTTTATAAAACAATTTTAAAAGTAATTCTTGCCTCTTAAAGAGATATTAGAATATTCAGACAAGTAGAAGATCAGATTGCTCAAATCTATCAATTGTTAAGATTTTGGTTATTTAATTTAAATTGTTTCCTCACCTTGATACTTATGAACTGACATGAACTTGTTCCTTTTCTCTTCAGTTTCTTTATGTGCCCCTCAGAACAAGGTGACTTGGTGATGCTGGAAGCTTGTTGGGCTGGACTGGCCTTGCCAATGGTCACCAACGGGGCTTCCAGTCAGTATCGCTCATGATCCCAGGCTCTGGATGGGTACCTGGAGCTGTTTCAAATGCCAAGAACCTTCCTACATAGGCTCTCTCTGAAGACAGTTTTATTGACATGAACACGTGCTGAAGGGGGCAGGAAGGGCTCATAATCAAAGAGAATAATTTCCCCAAAGACTGTCAGTGTGAAGAAGTGTAGTGCCCAGGATGAGCTGAGGTTAGTTCAGGGCAAGGAAGAGAAATGGGAAAGAAAGGTCTCTTGTCCTCAACACATTATGCAATGTTACAAGTGAATGAGGGAAAGCAGAGCTCTGAACTTCTCGCTTATCCCCTCTCCACTATTAAGGAAGAGTATCTTCAAACTGGACAGGAGCAAACCCATATCGTTAAGAGGTTTGTGCATTTCACTTGATGTAGGG
The DNA here is from genome assembly GCA_007570785.1 of Antilocapra americana. Taxonomy (NCBI): domain Eukaryota; kingdom Metazoa; phylum Chordata; class Mammalia; order Artiodactyla; family Antilocapridae; genus Antilocapra; species Antilocapra americana. Next base: position 832,880 of record ML663041.1, read on the forward strand.
AAAGAAAATCAGGTTAGTTGAGAAGCTAAAAGGAAGGTGAAGATTATGCCCAAGTCTCTAAGGTTCTGATTGTTAATATCTCCGGAAACTTAAGAACTGTGGATGTGATCAGTGAACCGTGACAATAATCTCCATGGAATCAAGGGAAGTTGGAGAGATGCCAAAAGAGTCCTTGTTTCCAAGAAGTAGACATATTCAGTCTCCTGAGTATGAAAGGACAAAGGATTTCTGAAATGATCCTTGGCAAAATGTTTGGATTTTTGGAATTTTTTAAATGGATGGCTTATAAGCACTAGAAAGTTAAATAGAGATCACTGGGAGCCAACATGGGTTTAATACAATGACATCTAAATCAACCATTTCTTTCTAAAATAATGAGTTTTAAGTAAAACTCACCCATACAACAAGAGGTAATAACTGACATTTATGTGGTGATTAATATTTACTACATATGTGACTCAGTTGATGCTCATATCTTCATAGCAAATCTTTGAGTCGGGTACTATTGCTGAATTTGACCCTCATTTAACAGATAATAAAACTTTAAAAATGGAATCTTAGAAAAATTAAGCAATTTGTAGAATCTTCCTCAGCTAGTAAATTACAGGTTTCAAGAGATTTTCTAACTTCAGTGCCAACACTTCTTTATTATTTTATGCTTTATGTAAATATTCTGTATCTTGATTTCATCCAGGCAATGACCAACCCTTTATTGATAGCTTCATGGAAAGTATGGGACGCAAAGACTGTAACTATATTGCACTGTGATTGGTTGAACCGATGTAATCAATGGATATTGACATATAGATTGATGTCATCTTAGAAGCAATTTTTTACTCATGTCCCAAGCACTCTCCTTTGTCCAATTTTGTCCAGTAATTTTAAGCAATAGATAAAAGCATAAAAAACATGTCTATCACGTAATACTACTTGATAATCTGGTAATACATACTCTGCAACTTAAAGGTACCAAAATGTAATTTTTTCTTTTGTATATTTGAATTCAGCTTTTAAGTCCTAGAGCACACAATCTATTGTATTCCATTTTGTGATGCTGTCTTTTCCTAGTCAATTTACGTTATTATCTCAGTCTTAATCCATTCACTTTGGCATAAAGCACAGTCTTTCAGGACTTCTTTCCCCTTCCCTCTTCTTTTTTCTTTCTTCCAGAAGACATCTGTGCACAGAGGGAAGCTTCCAGAAATAACATGGCCACAGGAGGAGGGCTCTCCGGACTCTGTGTCCTTTTCCAGTTTCTGTTGATGATGAAAGGGGCCCAAACCTGGCCTCTGGACTTGGACCAGCATCTGCTGGTGTTTGACAATCCTATCTGGCTCTCAGCTGTGATGATGTCATAGTCTGGGTCTCCTGTAGGTACCCCTGACCATGTCTATCATTCCCTTTGTCCTCTCAGTATCTCACATGCTCTGACCAAGCTGGAGGGAACCAGGAACACTACCTCAGAACCATTGTCGCGATGACATTCCACTGCTCTGCACCACAGGGCAATCTATGAGTGATCACTCTCCAGGAGAGCAAGGTATAAACCTTGTATGTGCTGAGAGTCTTGCCCCACCTACTCAGGATTTCTAGGACCTCCTCTTTCTTCCAGCTGCCCCCAAACTTTGAGCATCTAAATTGTGATATTAGGAAACCTGGTAGCAGCTTAGGGAAGAGGTGGTCACAATAATTCGGTTCACCTAGATGAAGGTCAGCCATATGGAAAGAAACTTTTCAAACTGAAGGAATCTCCCCAAGTGATAGAAATGTAACTTTGGCTACAAGCCGTCCAGCCTGAAAGCTGATCTTTCAGTGTCATAGGAGTGTGTTGATAGTTCAACCTTGAGAATAATTAGGAAAATATACACAATATACCTATGGCTGATTCATACTGATGTTTGGCAGAAAAACAACACAATTCTGTAAGGCCATTATCCTTCCAGGTCTCCCACATTTCAGGCAGATTCTTTACTGTCTGAGCCACCAGGGAAGCCCTCAATTAAAAAATAAATAAATTGAAAATTTTAAAAAAGCTTAAATCACAGATTAAAATAAATACACAAAGTAACTGACATGTAACTAATCCTCAATAAATGGTCATTATTATGAACATCCTCCTAGGTATTTGGGCTGACTCAACCAAGTTTCCTTAAGAAACCACTAAGCTATCAACTTGCTTAAGAACATGAGCCACACACAATTCCCAACACACATCCTAGCATTTCTATTACATAAGAGTCCTGGAAGCATCAGCTGTTGCTCTCTCATGAGTCACTGGATGTTGACATCCCTGAATGTCAGGTGCAGGTCTGGTTGCCAGTACTGAAGAGGTAAAGGCAGGGGTCAATGTCAGATGGGGTGGGAAAGCTCTGCTAAGTTTACCCTCTGGGCATAAGTCTACTTCTCCTTATCAGTAGTTTGTCATGTTGAATTTGCCATTTTGCCAAAGACAGCAGCAGAAAGTGAGTTTCTGAGGGGTAAGGTAGAGGAAGACGGAGACAGGAAACCCATAGCTAGCGTTTGTCTCATTAAAATCTGTCAAAGCCAGAGGAACAGAAGGCAGCAAAGAGCTAAAATCAGATGTCACTAGCTCTCAGAATATGTTGACATGTGGGAGAGCAAACTGTAGTGACAATGTGCCCTTCAGCAGCCGCGGCTCCCGGCTGGTAATAAGAAAGCCCTTTGCAGGCCACAGTGGGCAGGCAGGCAGCAGTCTCAAGCTTGAGGACAGTACAGCTGATAGGCTGCAGGACCCCTGCGATGACTTATTGTCTTTAAAGAAACATTCTGTCTTGCCAAGATCAGCTTGGGAAAGCTAGTGTGATTTTGTTTGTGGATATAGACTCATCATGATGTGTTCAAATCATCAGCTTTTTACCTGTACCTGTAAGACTGAAAATATTTAAGCTTATATTAAAGGAATAAATAGAAACTTATTGATCCAAATTCTTGCATATTGGATGCTATCAATGGTAGAGTAATTCTTAGAACGGATGAAGTAGAATAATGGCTTGCTTAAAGGTAGTGTGATAAAGTGGGAAAAGCAGGGACCCTGGAGGCCTAAAGATAGGAGTTCAAATTCTGCCTCTCCACTTACTGAGGATGTCTGCTTGGGCAATTTATGTAATTTCTTTGTAGCTCAGCTTCCCTCATCTTCAAAGGAAGGGTGCTTATTTCTTGCTTTTAGAGTTATTCTGAGTATTTGTTGAAATCACACATAGTATACCATATATGGCATAATGTGTGCGTGCTCGGTGGTATCCAACTCTTTGTGACCCCATGGACTGTAGCCCACCAGGCTCCTCTGTCCACATGATTTTCAGGCAAGAATAGTGGAGTGGATTGCCATGTACTCCTCCAGGGGATCTTCCCAGCAGCCAGGGATCGAACTTGTGTCTCCTGCATGGGCAGGCAAAATCTTTACCACTGAGGTACCTGGGAAGCCCATATGGCATAATAGGCACTCCACAAATACTAGTTTTCTTGTTTTGCATATTTTACTTTTATTTTAGAATATATTTAATTAATTTACTATTCACTTGAGCTACTACAGGTTAGAATTTGGTTCCCCAGCCTTTCGCTGTAGTTCAAACACACCACACACTTCCTCTCAAGACTTGATCAGATCCCACAACCAGTGTCGACACCTCTTCCTGAAGTCCTGCTCCTCAGGAAAAAGGGTCATTTGTACCTCGTTATCTGCTCTGATCCGAGTCTTTAGAGTAGGTATTGTTCTGTTGCTTTAGAGAAGACAAAGTAGCTCCTTGGGGAGAAATAATTTATAGAAAGGAAATGAATATTTCCTTCTAAAGACGGTGAGCAGAGAAATAGGTGAAGCAAATACAGTACCAACAGAGCTTTTGGTGACTATTTTAGAAGCCAGGAAATAAGGTATTTTTTTAAGTTTATATAAAAATTCTTATGAAAATATAAAACAAATACACACACATATATTTGACGAAAGGCCCATTTTATGAAGAATAAGTGAAAAAACTAAAGAACTTCAAAGAAATAAGTAAAAATAAATACCAGTTCCTCTAGTATTTTCTCTGGAGACATACGGTCACTATAACTATGCTCAAGTTTTTGTGAATCAATGACTTTTTTAAGTAGTAAGTTTATTTCTTTAAAGTGACTATACATTTTTCTTTGTTCTCTGGAGCTACTGCCTGAAATTCTTTTAGCACCAAAAGTTGAAATTCTGGGCCCTTAGAGCAAAAATATCAAAATGCTTCCCTTTCCCCTTGACAAATATGATTTATTGTTGCCACATGCAATAACCAGATCAAACTAGTAGAGGCAAAAACATTTAAAACCCAGGTCAAAATTGCATAAACAAGAAAGGGAATGTAAGGATGATAGGTGGTCTCTCAGGAGTGACAGAGGAGTGGAATAGGCAGGCTATGGCAGAGCAGACTTGCCTCTTGGCCTTGGGGGCCACCGTAACTCAAGACGTAGGTGATCCCTGTCTGAAGTTCTCCCTCTCCAATGTTTCTCTGTTTACTTGCTGCCTTGTTTCTCACTTACTATGTGTCCACCAAAGGATGGGAAACATGGCTGTTCCAGCCCTTCAGAGCCTCATGGCCCATGGCTCCCACTACCGAATGGGGATCTCTACGCACCCCCAGGCCTAGCTGATGAAATTCAGAAGGGCAATTCTGGTTGGACAGCTTGAATTGGGTGCTGTTGCTCTGCCCATACCAACCAGCCCTACCCATTCTGGCCCTAGGCTCAGGCAATTGTGATGACGCCAAGAAATTCAACAGCAACTCCTACATGGATGGTGATGGTTCCGGTCAGGAGGATGCACAAATGTATGGTCCGGATAGCAATAGTTCTTTCTAAGCGTCATACTCCTTACAGGAGTTATAATTTTGCTTCTTTTCTGAGTATCTGATTGTTGGGTGCTTGAAGGTACAGAACAGTAGAGCAATTCTAGCTGCGTTTGAATATTAGCTCTTTGACATACCAGGGGTGTGACCTTGGACAAGTTGCTAATCTTGGTCTTCAGTTTTCCTATTTACAAAATGGGGATAATGATAGTTTCTATTTCATGAGGTTTAGGTGAATATTATATGAGTTAATGCATCTAATGTACACTTAGAAGAGTGCCTAGCACATAATGTTAGTTGCTCAGTCACGTCCAACACTTTGCAACCCCATGGACTGTAGCCTGACAGGCTTCTCTGTCCTTGGGATTCTCCAGGCGAGAATACTGGAGTGGGTTGCCACTTCCTTCTCCAGGAGATTTTCCCAACCCAAGGACTGAACTCCATGTTGTAGGCAGATTCTTTACTGTTTGAGCCACCAGGGAAACCCACCTAGTACATACCAAGTGTTGATAAGTAATTGCTACTACTAAAGCACATGAGGGGAAAAAAACACCATACATATATAAAAAGTCTTATGAAAATATAAAACAAATACACACACATATATTTGACAAAAGGCCCATTTTATGAAGAATAAGTGAAAAAACTAAAGAAATTCAAAGAAATGAGTAAAAATAAATACCAGTTCCATACATTTGTGCGTCCTCCTGACTGGAACCATCACCATCCATGTAGGAGTTGCTGTTGAATTTCTTGGCGTCATCACAATTGCCTGAGCCTAGGGCCAGGATGGGTAGGGCTGGTTGGTATGGGCAGAGCAGCGGCACCCGATTCAAGCTGTCCAACCAGCAATAAATAGTAGGGAAATTCTGTCTAATTTTCCCTGCTTCACCATCCTCCCCACACACCTCCCACTGTAAGTAACTATTAAAAGTTTAGTGCATATTTTCCAGAACTTTAAGTCTTACATTATTAAGTATGTATTTACAGATTTTGCAACTTGCTTTTTCATCTTGCAATTTCAGTATGCTATAGATCAAGACTACCCATTTTCTCAAACTAGTGAGAGAAGAATAGGCATGGAGATGGATGTTTATATTCAAAATAGACCTAAGAGTCATAGTCATCAATATCAACTAACTCTCTCCTTTGTATCCCTGGCTGAATTCCTGGAAATAAAATTTATGCATGTCCAACAGTGTCTATGGCTGGCATTTCTCATCTGCAAGATAGTACACTGTGTTCCCAAGAAGTTGCTGTTTCCAGATCCTTCCAGACTTTATTTCTAGTGAGGGAGATTACACAGTTATTTTGATGACCATGTTCTTGCAAGAGGTTTCTTACTACTCTCCCAAACCTTTGCTGACCTCTCTCCTTGAAATTTCAGTTAGAATGGTCTCTGATTGATCCTCAGGCTCTTGGTTCTTTCTCTGTGGTTTGACTTACCATGTGACTCATCTAACTAAAATTGCAGCTACAAGTTTGTAAGTCATAAATCACTTGACTTTAACTGAAAATTAATTAAATCAGAAGACACCACTTTACTCAGAAAAATGGCTTATTTGGGGAGGAATAGAAGGCTCATTGGAGGCTTCCCTGGTGGCTCAGATGATAAAGAATTTTCCTGCAATACAGGAGACCTGGGTTTGATCCTATGTCAGAATGATTCCCTGGAGAAGGGAATGGCTATTCACTCTAGTATTCTTGTCTGGAGAACTGATGAACAGAAGAGCCTGGTGGGCTACAGTCCATGGGACTGCAAAGAGTCAGACACAACTGAGTGAGTAACACAGAAGTTTCCTTACTCCATTTCTAAGCTGCTTATTTGATCACCTGACCCACCTGAACTCCACTGAGGCTTTACTCTAGAAGGAAAAGATTTTACTGAAGTGCCTTTAAGGTAAGAACAAAAATGTCCTAGTGCCACGTTGCTTCATGGAAGCATACAACTTGTCAAGTCCTCTCTGCTATTCATGCTCAATGGGCCCTCACTTTCTGCCTTTCCAAATCCCCCATGTCCTCCTAGCTCAGATCAAATCCCCTTTAGGATTGCTTTATAATGTTTTGTAGCCATCACTCTGCATATAAGTTAAATAAGCAGGGTGGCAATATGCAATCTTGATATACTCCTTTCCCAATTTGAAACCAGTTTGTCATTCCATGTCCAGTTCTAACTGTTGCTTCTTGACCTGAATACAGAAATCACAGGAGGGAGGTCAGGTAGTCTGGTATTCCTATCTCTTTAAGAATTTTCCACAGTTTGTTGTGATCCACACAGTCAAAGGCTTTGGCGTAGTCAATAAAGCAGTTCAGTTCAGTCACTCAGTCGTGTCTAACTCTTTGAGACCCCATGGACTGCAGCACACCAGGCTTACCTGTCCATCACCAACTCCTGGAGCTTGCTCAAACTCATGTCCATTGAGTCGGTGATGCCATCCAACCAGCTCATCCTCAGTCATCCCCTTCTCCTCCAGCCTTCAAGCTTTCCCGGCATCAGGGTCTTTTCCAATGAACTGGCTCATCACATTGGGTGGCCAAAGTATTGGAGTTTCAGCTTCAACATCAGTCCTAATGAATATTCAGGACTGATTTCCTTTAGGATGGACTGGTTGGATCTCCTTGCAATCCAAGGGACCCTCAAGAGTCTTCTCCAACACCACAGTTCAAAAGCATCAATTCTTCAGTGTTCAGCTTTCTTTGTGGTTCAACTCTCACATCCATACATGCCTACAGGAAAAACCGTGGATTTGACTAGATGAGCCTTTGTTGACAAAGTAATGTCTCTGCTTTTTAATATGCTGTCTAGGTTGGTCATAGCTTTCCTTCCAAGGAGCAAGTGTCTTTTAATTTCATGGTTGCAGTCACCATCTGCAGTGATTTTGGAGCCCCCAAAAATAAAGTCTGACACTGTTTCCACTGTTTCCCCACCTATTTGCCATGAAGTGATGGGACCAGATTCCATGATCTTAGTTTTCTGAATGTTGAGCTTCAAGCCAACTTTTTCACTCTCCTCTTTCACTTTCATCAAGAGGCTCTTTAGTTCTTCTTTGCTTTCTGCCATAAGGGTGGGGTCATCTGCATATCTGAGGTTATTGATATTTCTCCCGGCAATCTTGACTCCAACTTGTGCTTCTTCTAGCCCAGTAGATGTTTTTCTGGAACTCTTGCTTTTTTAATGATCCAACAGATGTTGGAAATTTGATCTCTGCGAAATGCCAGGCTGGATGAAGCACAAGTTGGAATGAAGATTGCCGGGAGAGATATCAATAACCTCAGATATAACCAAAATCTAGAAAGGGAAGCCTGGCATGCTGCGGTTCATGGGGCCACAAACAGTCAGACACGACTGAGTGACTGAACTGAACTGATAACCAAAATACAGTTCTCAAATTCAGGAAGACTGACACTCATACAGTGCTTTAATCTATTGAACATATGCCAATTTTGTTCCAGTACTGTTCTTCATAGTGTTTTTTTCTCCTCCAGTCTGGAATCTCATTTATGGTTTATAAATATATATTGCTTAGTCTTTTATTCTCTGGCTTGCCTATATTAAATAAATATCTGTTGACATCAACCTATTACCTATACAGTAGTAAATTGATCTTGTTTTACTTTACCATTTCTCTTTCCTTTTTCATTTTCTTTTTATTCTTTTTTTTTTTTTGCAGTGGGGAAGTGGTTAATATTCTTTATACTTTGTCAGAATACAAGATGTTTAAACACTATTTTTCAACCTATGTCCCCACCATTTACTTTAGTTCTAACTCTACAATGAAATATATGCTTCATCAGTACTTTTCCAAAATTTTTCATTTATCTCCTAGTTAAAGAATAGTTTGTTCTTCAAAGAGAGTAAAAGTTGGCTCTTGGGGCTCAGGTGAAAATTTCTTAGATATATAATGGCTTATAATCTTGAAAAAAGAAAAAAACAACGGTATATAAACAGATATACAGTGTATGTGAGATGTTCACATTTCATGATTGTGGGTGTGTGTGGGCAGGAATAACTTAAAAGACTCCTTAGGGGGCAATAATGGGAAAATAAAAAGTTAAGAAACATTGCTCTAGTAGATTCTTTAGAAATGACTCATGTGTATATTTCCTGAGTTACTGATGTTCAAATTTGTTTTCCATAATTTTACTTGAAGCAAACCTTGGATAGGCAGAAAATTCTTGACTTGCACTTCCTCCTTAGAATTTCTTGAAAATTCTACTTCACTATGGATGTATTTTGAAAATAGATCTTGTAAACTCTGGTATCAGATTAAGGACTTTTTGGTCCTTACAGGTAATTTGTTCATTTGCCTGAAGTTCCTGGTGATTTTTTTTCTTTGTTTTTTAAAGGTAATAGTTTAATAGGTTAGGTCTAGTGGTTGGTCAGAGTCTATCTCAATTTTTCCCAACATAAGGTAAGCCTTTTCAACATATAGAGTCAAATGGTCTTTTATTTCTGTAACATTTTACTTGGTTACAGTTTAAATATTCACTTCCATGATACAGTATTTTTTCCTTAAAGTATACTTAATGTATATTATATGTTATAGGTGTACAATATATTGAGTTACAGTTTTAAAGATTATGCTCCATTTATAATTATTACAAAATATTGGCTATTTTCCCTGTATTTTACAGTATATATATTAATCCTCTGTCCCTATATTGCCCCTCCCCTCTTCAATCTGCCATCTCCCCACTGGTAACCACTAGTTTGTTTTCTATATCTGTGAATCTGATTGGTTTTTTATATTCACCAGTTTTCTTTTCTTTTTTTGTATTTTTTAGATTTCACAAACAAGCAATATCATACAATATTTGTCTTTCTCTGTCTGACTCATTTCACTTGGAGGGCATAATGCCCTCCCAGACCACCCAGCTGCAAATGACAAAATTTCATTCTTTTTTATGTCTGAGTATTATCCCATTGTCTGTGTGCTGTGTGTATGTATTCACATTTTCTTTACCCATTAATCTGTTGATGGACACACGCTGCTTTCATAACTTGGCAATTGTAAATAATGCTGCTAAGAACATTGGAGAGCATGTGTCTTTTTGAGTTAATGTTTTTGATTTTATCAGATGGAAACCCAGGAGTAGAATTGCTGACTCATATGGTAGTTCTATTTTAAGTTTTGGAGAAACCTCCATGGTATTTTCCACAGTGGCTGCACCAGTTTATATTCCCACTAACCGTGTACAAACGTGCCAAAATTTTGTTTTCCAATTGTGTATCTATTGGACATTTTTTGCCTTCTTTACTCTTGTCATTGTTCATTCTTTTCTCATTTTAATTCTCTTGTTTCCCTAACTTTTCTCAATATCTCTTATTAAGTTTTCATTTAAATCTAGTCTTCCTTGAACAACTAATAATTTATTCAGTGTTTCATAATTGTTTTTTTCTTAAATTTATTTCCTGAGTTCCAGCAAAGCACTATTTTTAAATTTCTGATTCTAGGCATTAAAACATTTCTCTAAATGATTGCTCAAGGATTTTTCATTTACTTTGAGGGTTATTGTTTTTTCTTCCTATGTTTCATGGGACAGAATTTTCAACTGAGCGTCAGTTTTTGTTTTCTTATGTTATCCTTGGAGGATCTTTGCATTAATCTGGATTTTTTTTTAGATTTCGTTTCTAGGTATTTTGTAGTCATGTTTTCTAGTTTCAAAAGTGCCCTCCTTAGTATTGCATAGTGAAATTTCTGTAATGTATGATGCTGATGGTGGTAAGGGTAGGAAGAATGATTATGGCATCTTATTTATCTAATTTCTGTAGAATATTAATTTTTATTTCTCCTTTCTATTTATTTCTCTTCATGTTACATCTCAAAATGTCATCTTATTTTTTATATTTATCTGATTCTCCCTTAGAAGCAATGCTTCTCTGAAGTTGCCTTCCCCAACATCTTTTACTTTCAAGTCCCTTTCACATTGTTGTGAAATATCAAGATACATCTTTTAGCAATTAATGATAATTTTATCTTTTTGAGAGTGATTGTTTTTCTGTGTTTCATCCCAGGTACTCTACTCTCTTCACTCCTTCTCATGGAGTCTCTCAAGCCACCTCATTTTCTCTGCATTCATAAATATGTAGTAAAAGTGGAGTTCTGAGGAAATTTGAAAATTGGTGTTATTTATTATGGGTTATTTGAAGTGTGTAGCATTTTTGGATAATGATAAATGTGTAGATCATGTGAAGTTTTACTTATTCCCTCTTGTTGATCTTATAGTTTTGTATGGAGATTTGATTCCATTGGTAATAATTTTCCTGAATAGAAAATATTTTCAGTTTAACAAAATTACTGTGTTTTCTATTTTTCCTATGTCTTGACCCTAGTTATTTATCAAAATAATGAGGCCTTAGTTGATGCCCAACAAATGAATTGATCTAAGAAAATTAAAATAATGTTTAAAAATCATTTTTGTTGTCTTATTGCTTTGGATACAAGTGACAGTGGCTTTAACAGACACCCTAGTCTCAGAACCAGTCACTTCTCATGACAGCTGCTCTTAACTGGAAAAGCAATTGCAATTTTGATTTTGATGAATCAAAACATGTCCCTCCTTTACCTTGGTCTTGAATCTTTGTGCTATTGGCTTGGGGAACTGTTCATTGATATGCTGCAATGCTGAACAATAGTTACCTTTAAAAAGAAATAATTTTCTTGTCTTGAGTACTAAGAGAATAGTACAAGGGTGCAAGATTTTAACACACAGGTAAACTCTGGACATTGGTGGAGCAATCAGTATATAGAAGAGCAAATGCAGAATTCAATATGATCAGGATAGGGAAAGAAAACTATATGATGTCACTGTCTAGCAATAGGAAGTTTCCTTTCTTCTGAATTACTGGAGAGAATTCAGTAACATATGTGCCTCGAGTGGAGTACTGGTGAGTGAAAGATCTCTTATGGTCAATGGCTTCCAAGAAGACAGTAATACAGACATCATAAAGAGGAGCCAGTAGGGAAGTGGGATTGGCTCTAGTGGATTAGAGAGATGAGGACGTCACTGAAAAGGACCTGACGGGAATTCTCCTGGGTCATTTCATAGATCCATTGTGTGATAATGGAGTCTTGGGAAACTGTGTGGTTAAGAGATGCTTAACACAATCAGATACTTCCCAAGGCCTTTAATGTCTTCTCTGGTAAAATTTTATGGTGTCAAAGTTTGTGAGATACATTTGGTTTGGTTAATTAGGTCATCTAGGAATATTTAGGGTCTCTGCATTTTGCTCAAGTAATGTTTGACATGGATATCATACAATATTTTCTGTTAATTACATTTCACAACATAACACTGTGGTAAGAGTTCTTGTATTTTATAAAATCTCAGGAGTAATGAAGAGGGAAGATGTGCCATCCAGCAATATTTCATGAAGCTAATTACCTTAGGGAATTCAGGAATATTTGTGCAGATGAATGCACTATGTAGGTAATAAGCCCTTATAAAAGATGAAGTGTTCTAATTACAAAGCAATTATTATAATGCATGACAATTTTAAATTGCTCTTCTTATTTTGCATTTAGTTTTTATTTGAAAGTAAAACAGATAAAAATTTGTCATCTATTTTTAGTTTCACTGTTTAATTTTTCTTAACCCCTTCAGGACAGGCAGCTTTTGATTTCAAATAATATTCAGAAATCATTTTTGTTTAAAAGTTAAACTGTTGTGAATATATATTTACCTTTGATGTTTGAAATTATGCTCATGACATCTGAGTCAGTTAATAAAAGCTACTTTAATTATGCACTATATTTTTGTCTAACTTCTATTTTTGCTTAATTTTCTTTCAGTGCTTGATGAATAAATGTTCATTATTTATTGTGGGATTTCAAAAGTGTTTGTGAAATATTGCTTTAAAACTTTTTGGGAGAAAAAAGGTAAACAGTAATAGAAACCACATATTCTTGGCTTCTGGGGGTTTTGTTGTTTTATCACAATTCCTGTAATATCATCTGAAACCAAAAAGGAAAGTCCACAAAAATCCAAAGAACAAGAAGTAAACACTATCTTTTGTAATTGTAAGATTATCTTATTCTGTAATTTCAGCCAAGAAACAAATATTTTGGAAAGAGCAAGGAGAAAAAAAAATACAGACGAGTATTAGGAGTGTTTGCTGTGTCTGTGTGTGTATGCATGCGTGTGTGTATGTGGTGGGGGCGTAGTATGGAGTCCAAGTACTTTTATTTTAAGAAATGTCTGCTAAAGTAACCCCACTGAGTCACTTGCTGAAATAGCAAATTTTCTGCAGGAATAGAGAACTTGAAAGTAAATTAACAGAAGGAACATGTTTTATTTTACAAACAATAGTTGTAATGCCTACTGTTGATTCTCTACACAAGAGCTAATGGCTATCGTGTTTTTTTCATGCAAGTAGAGACCACAGTTCACATCAGAAATTGAAAATGCAGATACTCGCTTTCCTACCTTCCTTGTTGGAGGTGGCTGTTTACCCAGTGGTGACCATTGAATATACAGAGGAGTTTGTTGGGGGAATTTCCGTGAAATACCTTTCTCTATGATAAAGATGGAGAGACAGACGGGGAGAAATCCTTTGCTAGTCTGGCTTTCCTCGCTCACCTCCATTATGACTCTTTCCTACTTTCTAGGAGGTTGTACAGGGCTTCCCTAGTGGTTCAGATGGGAGAGAATCTGCCTGCAATGCAGGAGACCTGGGTTCAGTCCCTGGTTCAGGAAGATCCCCTGGAGAAGGGAGTGGCTATGCACTCCAGTAGTCTTGCCTGGAGAATTCCATGAATAGAGGAGCCTGGTGGCTACAGTCCACGGGGTCTGTAAAGAGTCACAGATTGTATAGGGATATGATATTTGGAATGGTCACAGTTATGTTGCAGCTATGCAGGGATTCATGGCACTCAGGGGGTGGCAGAGAGAAACCTACCCGTAAGAGTCTGGATCTTTGATGTTATTGAGTCATTAACCTTGAGACCACTTTACCTCTAGGCTTCTGTTATTCAAATCACTTTTAGTGACACATTCTATTATATACAGCCAAACACATTTTGATTAAGTAGTGTATACAATTTTTCACATTAAACCACACTACCTTGGCAAAAAAGTTAACATGATTATAGCTGCATCATAGGTAACTTTGTTATCTAACAGAACTATAGGATCACAGCTCTTGCTTTGCACTGAAGACATGTGAATTTCTCTACAATCATCGTAATTCCAGGATCCTGTTCCCAACACCCCTTCTCTGCCTCATTTCTTTCATCCTCGGTGTAAAGTCTTTAATCATTTCTAATTTGTTTTTCACCTACCCTGGATTCTCTACTCCTTTGCCATCTCTTCCACCAACACGAAGTACTGCATGGGAACTGGAGTTCTCTGCCCCAAAACACACTGTGCTATCTGTATTTAGTATAACTTCCTCACTTAAGACTTTCCAATATGCTCACTTTCTGCTTAGGCATCACATAGTTTGATTTTATGATTTTTTCAAACTAACCCTAACCCTAAAATGATAATACACACACAGGACTTTTTTAGTATCTAAACTTTTCAGATAGGTGGGGTTGTGTGTATTTTCCCTAATGTGTGATAACATTTGGTATATAGAGTAACCATATACACTGGAGCAAATCAAACACATGAAATGGAATAGCCACGCTTAGAACTCTTCCATAAAACCTGGCGAGTAGGTTTGCATGGTTTATGTCTAACAACCTGCAAATAGCTGCTTAATAAACTAGTCTACAAATCACTCTGTGTTTGTTGGTTCTTCACTCCTTTCTTTCTGGTCAAAAATATTTATATATGCTTACATAGGAAATTTGGAAACTGCAGACAAAGAGGAAAAACCAAAAACCAGCCAACTCACTACCATCCAAAATGATGTTCACCTTTTGGTGTTTTGCTTTCCAATAATTTTTTTCTTATAGATTCCAGTGGGATTTTGCTTGGTTCGTTTGTACCCATTGGAGAGGCAAAATGAAGGTGGTAGGAGAATCTAAAGGGATGTCTGTTACTAGGAAAGACTCCCTGAAAATTTCTCCTGAGTCTCTATTCATCACAGATGAGTAAGTACAATTTTGATTGCTGATTATATCCAAGATATCCTTTAGTTCTCAAAATTTAACAAAATCACGAAGCAATGTTATAATTCATATTTTAAGGATGAGGTGCCGAGGTCAAGGAAATTAAGGCATTTGCCTGAGGTAAAGCACCTTGCTAAGTCCTAAAGCTGGGAATGAAGCCCATGTCTGACTTGACTCCCAGGCAGGTGTTCTTTTATTACCCCGCTACCAAACATCAGAAACAACAGGCAGTTGCTTGTTGTTTGATTCCAATTCTTTTATCTTGTAAAGGAGGAGGCTATCAAGCAGAATGCTCGAGACACGAGTACTCTTGTTCGCTCTTTCTGGGCTCTTGTTAAGCTCTTTTGGCTAGTCTTTGTTTTCTTTTGGCCCCTTCCTACCATATCATCCGTGTGTGTTTGTTGAGCCCTGATTCAAACCAGCAGGGCCAAGTATAATACTTGGCATCATACCAATCACTCCAAATGGTGAACACCAGCCATCGCTGAGATTCTAAATTCTAAGAGGCACATTCCTTGATGAAAGATAGTCTCTGATTTAAGTTTCCCCAACTCAGGTGCCATCTCAAACAGCAAGATCATGCTTAGCATTCCATCTACCTTTTAAAGACGGTGAATTTTTCGGGGCAGAGCAAAGAGGGGAGATTCTAGAGTCTAAAGCTGACAGAGGACAGCCAAGATCAGTTTCGTTTGGTGTGCGTTTGTTTTCTTAAGCCCCAGCCGTAGTCAAAACTGGACACAGCTGTCCTTTCTCAAGGAGATTTCACTCCCAGACTGAGTGTTTGGATTTCAGCTCATTGTTTAATAGTTCTAGAATTCAAATGGTCACCTTGAGGCAGGAAGGTTAGCACTCCATTAAGATGGATGGGAAAGGTTCACACCTCTCACTTTTATTTTATTTCTTTGCTTTTCTTTCCGTTTACCTGCAAACTCAGCAAAGCTGAAGCCCATTCACTACACAGGCTGTTTTTATACCCACTGGGCTGAAAAGTTGATTTACAGAAGAATTTGGATTTTCCAGGAACAGGGAAAATCCACAGAGGGTTTTAAAATCTGCAAAATACGACAGGATTATCAGAGGAATAAGAAATCTTATGCTAGATCCTTTGGTTCTTAAATCAATCCCCAACGAGGATTTAAAGCCCATGCACTTCTTGGATGGTTCTTCTGGACCTTGCTATAAATGTTCTTCGTAGAATATCTGCTAAGAGGGAGAGCTAAAACCCGCAGCATTAATGTGAAGTGCTGGCCAGTGCATTTTTGTTCCGTTAGCTTTCACAGATGTTGATTGAAAGGCAAAGGAAGGGAGTTAACATTTGCTGAGAGCCCATTGTGTGAAAGCACCAGAGCACCTTCTCTCTGATGGAGAAACATACATGACTTCCTCTAATACAAGTCAGTCTCTGAGAAAGGTTGTGTAGAGATTCATGCAACAGAACCATGGAGAAAGGGACAAGTTCATTCTGATTGGAGCAATCAGAAATTAGAAAAGCTCCTCAGAGGTCAGATTCAAAACCAATTTGGAATCTGGCAGAGAAAGCTTGACTGAGTGGAGGAGTTCATTCAGTAAAGAACTAGAGCTGAAGCAGAGTATGTATTATTGAGAACTGAGAGCAGACATTTCCTCAAAGTTGCCTGCAATAAACATGGCAGAAACAGCCTAGAGGTTTCCCAACCTCTTTCCCTCTTCCTGAACACACAAGGAGACTACATTCCTAGCCTCCCCTGTGGTCACATGGGGTTATGCGATTGTCCTCTGACAAATGGAATGAAGGTAGGGTGTATGCCATTTCCTCCTAACTAGCTCTTTTTGCTTTATGGCTAGCTGAATGCAGTGGATCTGCCATGGAAGGTGGCAGATGGTGGTCCCATGAAATGGCAGAAACTGGATGCTGGCATTATCAGACAGAGTTCACCCCCAAATGCTTGATCAGACTATAAAGTGAGCAGGAAATACATTAAGCCACTGAGCTTTGTTGTTACAGTGTTCATGCACGCTTAGCCGCTCAGTCATGTCCAACTCTTTACAGCCCTATGGACTGGAGCCTGCCAGACTCCTCTGTCTTGCCTGGAATCTTTACTGGCTGTAAAGTTGGGCACAACTGTTTCCAAGATTTTTGTTGTTGTTGCTATTTTAATAAGAATAGATATCGTTATTCATAAATAATTGCCTGGATTCTTGATTATCTTTTTAGGATAGATTCCTAGTAGTAAAATTCGAAGTCAAAAAGTTTGAAAAATTGTAAAAGATCTTGATGTATAGGAAAGTGGCTTTCCAGAAAGGTTCCAGAGGTTTATTTTCCAAGCAGCCAATTATGAAATGACCTATCTTAGAACACTGTCATCTACATTGAACAGTATCACTTAAAATTATCTATACTTTTTATGGTTTTCTCTGCATTCAAAAGACTCAAGGATAACAAATTCATGATGTATTTGGTAGCTGATTTTTAGTTGGCAAAGTGACTGGCTCCTGCTGAAATGGGTTTAAATGTTTCATTTTAAGAAGCCATAGGTGTTCTCTGATCATAATGTACAACGAGCTGATTTCACTTAGTACAGGCTGGGCTAAACCATGATAACAAATCACCATCAAATCTCAGTGGCTTAATACAACAGAACTTTACTTCTTGTTCTAAAGGTCAGTAGTTGGTACTCTACCATTTATAACTGCTTTAAACTTGATAAGGGAGTCTGGTAAGCCATGTATTTGCTCTTTCATTTTTCACCTGGGGGACACCTGTCACCTCCTCTCATATCTTCTTGGCCAGATTAAACCATGTGACCTCACTGACTACAGAGGTGTGGGAAAGGATGATGTTATCATCTTTGTGCCCAGGTATAAATCAGGGAATAGTTCATGGACAACAACACTGACCATCATATATAGTTGACCTTAACCTTTGAGGAAGGGGCTGCATCTTTTAATAACTCCTGGAAATGTACTTTGGCACTCCCCTTCTGAGATTCTCAGACAGGGGTCAGCAAAGTTTAGGCCTTGGACCAAACGTGTCCTGCTGTTTTTGCACCGTCTGCAAGTTAAAAATTGCGGTTATATTTTTACATGGTTGAAAAAAAAGCCAAAGAAAAATAATATTGTTTAACATATGAATATTATATGAAATTCAAATACATGTCTAAATAAAGTTTTATTGAAACACAGCCCTACTTGTTGATGTACTGTTTATGACTGCCTTTGTGGTGTTATGGTGGCAAAATTGAGGAGTTGCAACAGAAACTTTTTACTATCCAGCCTTTTACAGAAAAAGTTGGCCAATCTCTGATCTTATCATGGCACTAAAGAAAACCATGGACATTTCAAAATGAAAAAAATCACCTCTTGGAAAGTGATTCGTTACTAAATGTTTCAAATTCAGCTCATTGAATTCAAAACCAACAAACAAATATATTAAATCTCTTCATGGTTGATGTGTATATTTACTGTGTGTGTGGCTGAGCCCTGAATAGAAGCTTGATGAAAATTGAGGCTCAACAGCCAAGTTGGACTGGAATTAGAGAGGAAAGCTCTTGGAATTACCAGGAGGTCATCTGAATTAGATACTGTGGTTACAAGTTAGACAAGATGAGTTTCTCATCAGGATCTTTTACCTCCTGAGGATTTGTTATATAAATCTACTCAATGTTTTAGAATCAGCCTGGACGCAAACACAAGCCTTCATTGCCTCCCATTAAAATAAATAACTTAAAGATAGAGGAAGAAAAGATTGGCTTCCCAAGTGGAGGAAGAAACTCGAGTTTTGCCATTCTCTTTCCCAGTTTATTGCTGCTGGAAGACTGTTTCACTTTTGATGTGATTAAAAAAAAAGTTTTGGATTTCCCCTTAGAGGTTCCATAAGCATTTACATAGAATTGGCTTTCTGGGTGATTTACCAGCTGCACTGTGTGAGGTTTTCAGAGAGTGCACGCTCCATCCATTGTCAACATATCCCTTGTGTTAAAACTGGGATTTCTAAAATAACATGTTGATCCAGTGACAGAATGCCATTTCTCTTCATTTACTTTCCAAGTTGTAATGCACTAGTTAGTGACGTTAGGAATGAGATGGGAGACACACCACATATATATTCCAACTGAGGTCAAGATCTATTCTTTTTAAATGTCAAAAATGACATTCCTAATACCCATGTATATAGATTCCATTTATTTGTGCACTTAAATTAACTCCTTTCTAAATCCAGCTTCCACAGCTGCCAAAGACTTCCTGTGAAAGGCATTTTCTTCTAAACTAGTCATAATTCACATTTGACTCTCATTGGAAAAATGTCTCCCATGGCTTTGCGCCATCATCAAAGGTACAGGCGGATAGTTTTTTCTGACTTCAAGGTTAAGTTGTACCTGGTTTGGAAACAGATTCCTCTGATAGCTCTTTTTACCTTTCCTCTCCTGAGATAGTTCTATTTTGCCATCTCTTTCTTTTTGTGCTTGGCTGGTTTTCTTTTAAAAGCCTTTCCAACAAATTTGTGTTGGTTTCTGCCATGCAGCAAAGTGAACAGTTCAAAGTATATACCCCTCCCTCTTGGGCCTCCTTCGTACCCCTGCCATGCTACCCCTCTAGGTAGTCACAGAGTGCTGGGCTAAGCTCCCTATGTTACACAGCAGCTTCCTGCTAGCTAGCTATTTTATATAATGGTAGTGAATAAATGTAAATGCTGTTTTCGCAGTTCATCCCACCTTCTCCTTTGCCCCTGGTTAACTGTACACTTTTGTGATTCTATCCCCTCAAGACTGGTAAACTAGATCCTGAACACAGGCTGTCCTCTGAAACTGGTAGATGAATTTTTCCATTAGAAAGAAATCATTAGTTCTGACTAAGGGATTGAATCTTGGAGTTGTGTTTAACACATGAATATTATCTGAATCTTGGAGTTTTGATCACCTATTTACTGCACATCTATATTGGACACTTGCCAAACTCAGAATTAGCTCATTTCTCCAGCTTTGGCCCAATTTTTATTTCTTCTAAAGTAAGATATAAAGCAGAAATCTCCAGACATCAAGAGATCTAGAAACCAGTCAAGTTGATATTATGTGGCCCATTTATTTTTGTGTCAAAGCTTTATTGCACAAAATATACTGCCATGTAGTTTTCAATGCTCTGTGAAAATTTTTACCTTTTTCATAAGTATAGCAGATCTGGGTATCTCAGATTTGGAGGTGGGGGTATTCAGGGAACTGGACATCCAATTCAAAGGAGAGAGGTGTCCTGAATCTTTTATAACTTTCTTGGGGCAGAACTGATTGGTAGCAACATAAGTATGAACTTCATCTGAGATGGGTTCATGGTTCTCTCTCTGTTCTTTACAGCAAGGTAAACAGCAAGTTAGGGCAACTTTTAGAAAAGATTTATCCTTGAAACTTGGAAAACATTACATATTTCACATAATATAATAAAATAAGAATCCTACTGAATAAAGTGCTCTAGATCTTGAATTGCCTTATAGAATAGTATTTAACGACTTGTTTAAAAATCTCTATGTTTTTCTCAAGAAAAAAAAATGTTAAACTTATAATGAGTATTAACATGCAGAATCTGACCAACTTGGCTAAGCTGTTTCTAAAACAACTTCATAAATGATTGCTTGGTGGTGGTGTCAATGAACCAGGTTCAAAAAGAAAACAAGCATCAGGTTGGTCGAGTTTAGAAAGTTTTCTTCCCCCTCATTGAATAATTCACTTTTTATTCAGTCCCAAGGGACAGTATCATGTTAATCTAACAAATAAAGATTTAATTTCTGTTTCACAGCTTTTCTACCTTGACTTCTCAAGAAAGGATGAGATAAAATGTCAATTTTACCTTTATAAAAATAATACAGATACACAACAATGACTATTTATGAAAATATTTTTTAATTATTAAAAGACATTATTCTTTATTTAACCACCATACCTCAAAAAGAAAAGCCAGGGATGGGAGGGAGGGAGCTAGGTCTCTGACTGGTTTGTTCCAAACTCTTCTCCCTCCCTACACAAGTCTCCAGCCTTGTCAAACCTTCACATTTCCACAGAAGTTCCCACCCTTCAGTAGACTTTTCTACCTTCTATCTTACAAATACAGTTTGTGTTTCTCAATGACAGGGTGGTGGGAATGGAAGTGTTTTTCAAGTGGAAAGAATAGTAGAAGAAGAGACCTGGAAATGGGAATAAAAAAGGTGTAGTGTAGTGAGAAATTGGACCACTAAATTAAGATGGACTCAGATTTTAAATGCCAGCTCTTAAGGGATTGTACTTTATTTTATAAACAATAGGATGCTCTTTAAGAACGCTTTTGAGGAGAGTGAGACTGAAGACAGTAGAGTCAACTGCAGGCAGTACTGATGTCATAGGTGACAGCCTGAACCAGGAAGATCTCAATGTGAAGACGTGGAGGAACTGCCTTAGCAGTAGGTGCCCCCTCTGCCACTGTTCTCTAGCTGTAGGGCTGACAAACTCAAACCACCGTGGCTCTTGCCTTCTAGAAGCTTGCCATTATCTTTCTAAGCATGTAACTGAAGATATATTATGGGGTCAAGTTGTGACCACATTAATGACAAGATGGCTTTCAAATGGCCTGCAGGACAGTAATTCTGTACATTCAAGAATTTCATGGGCATGCTGGGAGCATCTGTGTCTCAAGGGTGGAGTTACACAAACCCAAAAGACAGACTTGGCAGAGAATGATGCTTAGTGAGAATAGAATCTGAATAAGTTATAGGAATTAGGTGCTGTTAAATTTACCTAATAATCATTAGAATTAAAATGACCACCTAAGAGAGCTGGAAGCACGGCTCGCTCAGAGATCCTTTCCCAATGAGACCAGACACCAGAAGTTAGAGACTCAGGCTTCCTTTTCTCCCAACAGCATATGGTGGACCCTGCTAACATTTGTCTTCCAGACCCTCTGCTTATGTTGCTGGTGATCTCTTCCCCTTCCATCTCAAATTCCTTCTTATGAGATATGAATAACTAAAGACAAGTCCCGGTTGTCAGCATAACTATTTCTAGGAAGATATTAATATCGTCCAGAAACAGTAACTAAAATCAGTGAAAAAATACATTTGTTGTTGTTCAGTCACTAAGTCGTGTCCAACTCTTTGTGATCCCATGGACTGTAGCACATCAGGTTCCTCTGTCCTCCACTGTCTCCCTGAGTTTCCTCAGATTCAGGTCCATTGAGTCGGTGATGTTATCTAACCATCTCATCTTCCCTGGTGGCTCAGTGGTAAGGAATTTGCCTGCCAGCGCAGGAGACATGGGTTCAACCTTTGGGTCAGGAAGATCCCTTGGGAAAGAAAATGGCAACCCACTCCAATAATCTTGCCTGAAAAATCCTATGGACAGAGGAGCCTGGTGGACTACAGTCCATGGGGTTTCAAAAGAGTCAGACACACAACTAAAGAAAAATAACCATGAAAAAATATACAGAATAATGTTAATTGCAGCCTTATTTGTCAAACCAAAAGTCGGCAGTGAGTTTCATGTACATCCAGCTGGTAAATTAGTTAAATAAAAGATGGTATATTTATTTAAAGGTATGCTATGCAACTATTAGAAAGAATGCATAGAACAATATGTACTTCATCAGATATATATATAAAAATAATGGTATTATAAAAACAAGTTGTGTATCAATAGGTATAGTAGATTCCATCTTTGTGGAAAAGAAGTATATATATGGCTGTTTGTGTAATATATGTATATACCTATAGATCAGATTTAAGCACCAGAACAAAATCTAGGAAAGTAATGCCTTTAAATACTAATGTGATTAATCCTGGGGGAGGGGTGGGATTATATTTTAGAGATAATCTGAGACTGTCACTTCTTCCTTTATATGCACATACGTGCATATGGGCACACAGACATACATGAGCATATACATGTAATGGAATTATGGGTGAAATTTACTTTTTTTTTTTTTAAAGAATCTCTTTCTTTCCTTCTCTTACCCAACAGTCCCTGACAACCTCACAATTTTAAGGAAATCACTATGTTCTAGGATAAATTACTATTCACTGTAGAAACTGATAAACACTATAAAAGAAGTATAAATTGAGTCTTTGGACTTGTAGGAAACTGAGAGATTGCTTCCAACTATACGAGGCTGGGAGCCAAGAGACAGTGCAGAGATGAAGAAATTTTATATTCCTCATAACTACAGAGACCCAAAGCCATGCTTTTGCAGAACAAGAAGCCCACTTTTAAACAGTCTTTAACATGGCTCCCCTAAGTCATCAAAATGCCTATAAATTCCAGTACTTTAGGCACCTATACTTCATTGTCTGGACTGCCTCTTCAGTTGGAACCTGCCACAGTTATTTCATGTAAGACTCTGAATTCCAATTTTTGGTTCACAAAGTATGTTCACTTTACCCATAGATCAGGTCCAACACTTTGAATGTAACAATTCCTTGATAAATAGTTGCTGCTTCATAAATTATCAGTCACATTGAAGAAAAATACTACTTGATGATGATCTTTGAATTCAAAAGTCGATTATCTTTCCTCTTTAGTGGGACATGATGATTGCTTGCAGCCTCCTCAAGCCCTCTGATCAAAGCCACCAGAATGAAATATAACGTGCCACTGAAGATTCTTTTTCTTACCCACATTAGCAAAGGAGCATGAAGAAAATGTTTCATGAGTGAATGCAGACTAAAGACTACATGAAGCAAAACCCTTCCTGAGGATGGACAGAGGGTTAAACCCAAGCACGTGTGATGGAATGACCCCAGTTGCAAACCTTGCACCCTGGTACAAACAAATGGGACCAGGAATGTGGTCTCCTTGCACTTGCCGGGAGTTGCCTGCACCCACGGCCTCCCACTATCCGTCTCCTCCTTCCATGGTTTGTGTGTGTTTTTGTTAAACAGTGGATCTTGCTATGCTTTTCAGAAAACTAACAAGAAGCAAGCTGAAAATTAAAACTGGGTAAAGCCAAGAGGCTTTACAGGAGTCTAAATAAACAGCCCGACTGGAAAGACGTGTGGCAGGCTGAGGTTTCAGGCTAGTGGTCCGAGAGAGTTAACAGACGTCTGTATAACAGAAGGGTTGTGTTTGTTTTCCCTGTCCCTGCTCAAGCAAATTTATTGGGTTATCTGTCTTCTTTTGACACTTGGGTGTTTAAGGTTTCTGTTCTAGGTGTCTGAAGACAGAAAAATATTATTGTACAGTTTACATTCCTGGCGGAGGCTTTGACACGTGCTAGCTGAAAAATTCCTATCTGCCAATAATTTTGCAGAAAAAGCCTTGTAAAACTGGATTTTCAGAGACGGTCCAGGAATTGTCTGTGAAAAGCATCAATAACAAAAGTTTCCTTATTTTATTTTCTGATCATGTCATTCTAACATCTAGTGAAATGCTGCCACCAAGCCACTTTTTTTTTCATTGTACTCTTCCAATTTAGTAGGTAACATATAAAGAATATCAGTGTCTTGTAGGTGGAGAGGTTTTTCCATCAGTGGGGCTTGCACTCAATGTAGATCCACAAGATACAGTTTGATTTGCTTCTGAGGTCAGAAATGCATGGAAGTGTTGAGTGAACACTAGGTGTTGTGATAATGCATTATCAAAATATTACAGTCTTATGTGTAGAAATATTGACATGTTGATGACTGATGTACTCAACCACCCACAAACAATGTTGATATATTTCTTCTTTTCAGAATACACATTTTGAAAGCATTTTACTGGTAAATGTCTTGTTCCAGACTATAGCCTGCCAGGCTCCTCTGTCCATGGATTTCCTAGGGAAGAATACTAGAGTGGGTTGCAATTCCCTTCTCCAGGGGATCTTCCCGATCAGGGAATCAAACCTGGGTCTCCCACATTACAAGCAGATTCTTTACTATCTGAGCCACTAGGGAAGCCCCCATAGATATTGAAGCTGGCAAAACTAATGAAGGGGTTGGTAGGGAATTTAAATAGTTCTCTTATATAAACCTATTTTCATTCATTCACTCATTCATTCAAGTAGCATTCAATGAATACTCAAGAACTTAATTGTTAGGGAATGGGAAACACACATGGGAGAAAAGAGTAAAACACAGTCAGTGGCTCTAATGGAAGCTTATAGTTTCTTCTTTCATCATCTTCTGCAGCAGATAACCTACTTGGCATATAGTTGAGTCAAATTTTTGTGATACCAGATAATTAGCATGAAGACAAGGAGAGAAAAATGGCTTGCAGTTGATTTTTTCCTAGAGCAAATAACTTTGCAGGAATTGAGGCAATTTGAGCACATTATTGGATTTTTTTTTCTTTCTTTGTTTTGGCTTCCTTCATATTGGTTCTTCATGGTAGGACTGGATTTGGCACCTGGTACCTACACTTCCTGCTCCTCCCACTACTCTTGGCAAAGACAATCACCCAGGCCAAATGGTTTTCTTTTCTTGGGTGGCCTCCCTTTTCATCACCTGCATTGGCATGTTACTGTTGTGCGCCTCACTATTGGTAAAGGCTTCTGTTTTGTGCAAAGAGTAAAGAGTTTTAGAACCAGCGTTTCTGAATTTGAATAAAGTGTCACTTAATTGGTGGGTGACACTGAGCCGTGGTTTATCGTTGGTAAAATTGTGTATAATCATGTCTGTTTCATAAACTTGTAAATTATACATACCATTGTGCACTTGAACAGAATCAGCTTGACTTCTGGCTCTAGGAGGTAATTTTAAAAAGTCTGTTCATCCTCCCTTTGAGTCATATGGGATATTGAGAAATGAGCCATCTGGGAGAGTCAAAGAAAATATTTGTGTCATAGAGACTATAGTTCATCGCCTTCCTATTCATTTCAGACAAATGTGATATAAAACTTTTTTTAATAAGAAAATGTCATGCTTATACTAGTAATGGGAAGCAGCCTAGAAATCCAGTTGATACTGGTCACACACTATGTCTAAGTCCTAGGACAGGCTTGGAGAGGGCTGCAAACAAATATAGAGCCCAAAATATTTATTTTAGTAGCTTAAAAACAACTTGAAACAAGACTTGTTCACTAAAAAGTCAAATAGTAATAAAAATATTCTTTAGGTTTTACTGAGCAATAGGCAGTTACTTAATGAATAAATTTTCTTTCCTGAAGAGCTCCTCATGTTGTTGTTAAGTTGCTAAGTTGTGTCCAACTCTTCTGAGACCCCATGGACTGCCAGGCTGCTCTCTCCGTGGGATTTCCCAGGCAAGAATACTGGAGTGGGAAGCCATTTCCTTTTCCAAGAGATCTTCTCAACCGGGGGATCTAACCTGAGTCTCCTGCATTGCAGGCAGATTCTTTAGCACTGAGCCACCTGGGAAGCCCCAGAGCTCCTCATAGAGCCATTAGTATCACAATACACATTAAGAATATCTAAAGAGGAACTAGTAAGCAAAGTTTTCTGAATTTCCTTTCATCAGGAAACTCTATTTTAATTTTGTCTTTATGGAAATATCAGGTGTAGAAAGATAAACTGGGGTCATTGAGAGTGAATGCTAAAGTGAAGACTCAGAATTTCACTCTTTAAAGGCACTGAAATTTCTAGAAATGATTCAAGGATGCAAGAAATGTTTTTGGAAGTTTATTACCAGTGGGTCACTGGTGATAAACAAGGTTATTGAAAATAATCAAAAGAAAGGGCATTTTCAGCTAGGATAGCATCTAGTAGAATCTATAACCTAGATTATAGTTAATCAAGATTGTAGGCTGTGTTTAGCATGTAGCTAAACACTCTTAACAATCATTTTGGAAGTGAAAGTATGATACTAAGCCAAGATAGTTGAACTTGAGTAGATTTTGTTCAAGATAGGGAAGATTAGAGTGTGTTAGATGATTAAGGGGTAAACCACAAAAAAGAGAGTACCATGAATAGTCCTGGGGGAGGAAGGATAATTGTGATGGCAAGTCCATAAAATGATGGAAGGGAATAAAGTAGAGAGCAGAGGTATGGGAAGCAGCAAAGGCATGTAGCAGATGGGGAAAACCTGAAGTATAATTGATTTCATAATGTGGTGAAATTGGGTGTACCAAGCAGGTTCATCACATGTTGTATTAATTCTTAATTATCACAATAGTTAAGTGTCATAGAAATAATGATCATCAATTTACAGACATGGAAACTTGCTCAAGGTCACACAGCTACTAAATAGCCCATAAGGCATTTGAAAAGCATAAAGTCACTAATAATAAATAATCATGTTTGGACACTGACTTATTGAATGTGGAAAATCCAGCAGATAATAAAGCCTTTGATGGGGCCAGAGACGGGGCAGAAGGCAGCCACCAGCTGACTACAGGGATAGGAAAATTAAGTCCAAAGATCAGTCCCAACCTAGGATAGGGCCAACATGGATTAATTACTTCAGCCTACAGCTCTATGCTATTAAGCTAGAGCTTGTTGGGTCCCTCAAGTAGGAATAAAGAAAATTGACTTTTTCCCACAACTGTGCATATACAGTTGATGCTTGAACACTACAGGTTTGAATTGCATCAGTCCACTCATACTGGCTTTTTTCAATAAATATGCACTATAGAACTACGCCTTACACATTTGTTTGAATCCACATATGTAGAACCACACATACATACTGGGGGGCTGCTATGAAGTTATCAGTGGATTTTCAAAGACTCAAGGGTTGGTACCCCTAACCTGTGTTGTTCAAGAGTCAACTGTACATACTAATGAATATACTCATTCAGGCTCTCTCTCTACCCAATTTTTTGAGGCCACCACTTCACCACTTCCAGGTAATTATGTTGGATTCATCTCTTCTTATGAAGATTGTACTATCTAGTATAGCCATAGTAAATTAGTTTCTGCTTGTCTACCTTCCTCTCTAATTCATCCAAGGTTTCAAATTTCTCACTCACTAAACCCCATTCAAGAGAGCTGAATCCTGGATAAGTCGGTGTCTTCCCATTTCTGATCTCCTTCCGTTTCTTCTCTTTGAATTCCCTTTTTTTTGCTGAAGGATTGCTACTCCTCTTTCTTATTGGGTGGGGTTTTTCATCAATTTTAGCTTCTCTGTCACTTATTCAAGCTCCATGACTTAGCCATAACAGCAAAGAAATATGTAGAAACACTTGCTGCAAATATCACTTATAAAAAGCATTGATTTATGAACATCAACCTTCAATGTGCACGTTGAAGATTACCAGTACTGTCAAGTGACAATTTGGTTGCTCAGTCCAAATTACTCAAACAAAACATATGTACAATGGCAAAAAGTAAAATAGTAGGCTTGAGATGAATAAAAACATAGTTCCTACATTCAGAGAGTCATAATCTTGCAGAGAAGATAATTTAGACAAAGGTTTAAGGAGGTAAAAGGCTTATGAGAAAAGAGCTGTGGGAATCCACAGGTGGGAGAATTCAAATCTGGCTGAGACCAGCAAGAAGAGCATCTAGGAGGAAATGGCTTGGAGAGGAGCCTAGAAGGATGACCTCTTTGGGCACGCACTATAACTGCAATAATTAATTCAAGACTTCTCTCAAGTCCTGTGGGACAAGCTCAGAAATGGAGCATTTCCTACAGATGGTTAGAGTGATTGGGCATGTGGATTACCATTTGGGTATGGAAGCATCTGAAAGGGATGAATGAGTATAGGTCACCTAAATATGGCTAACCTCAGAGCCCAGGTCTAGGAGGTCAAGTGCAGCCAGAAGCCAGCCCATAGACAGCTGAGGGTGGAAGTGAGTGAAGGAGCAGGAGAGGAATCACCTGAGCCAGACAGGGACATAGGAGAGAGGGAAGGTGTGGATAGAGAGGAGGAACATCTTGTCTTCGGAGATGGAGTATGAGCATGGGTGGCTAAGCTTGGTAAAGAGAGCAGCTAGTGTGCAAGAAGATGCACAGAGGTGCAGAGCAGAAAGGTGAAAATTTCTACGGTCTGGACTTCAGGTGGCTAGTTAGCTGAGGGCTGGAAATAAGGGGCTCATATTTTCTCTTTTCTCGCCTGCTGTTGGAACTGCATCCAACAGCTACAAATACATTGGGCTGTATTTTCCAGTGGACCTTCATCTTTATAAGGGTGTAGAGAGGTCACCCCTGGAAGATGCCGAATCTAACCCTCATCCAGCTGTACCCAGCTGTGAAGGCAGCAGTTTCTGCAGGCACCACAGTCCACTGTGCCACTTGATCAGCGTGTTTCCCCCCTGACACGGGTGCTTTTCAACATGCGCAGAAGCAAGGTTTGTAAGAAATGTATTCCACTCTCTTTGCTGAAGACCTGGTGGTTGGGGGTGGGGGGCAGGACAGGGAGGAAGATAAAACCTTGAGAACACCTGAGTCAGCTTCAGTAGCTTAGAAGTGTAGCAGTTTAACACCAAATAAAAGCCCGTCCAATGGCTGGTGCATCAAATTAAATTCTGAACAAACAACTCTCCAGCCACATCTCAGTCAGTTTTAGAATCAGTGCAGGTGATTTATGGGTCCTGAGGGTTGTAGTCTCTCCTCAATGTGCAGGAATTTCCACACACAGCTACCATTTACCACTAATGAGCGGCACACATAGGTCCCTGGGCACCAGAAGGGAACGCATCACTTAGTCTCCTTCAGCAGTGCGGGCTCTTCCCATGCAAAAGGGGCTTCTTAGCTGGGTCAGAAGCCTGGGTCCACCGAGTGAACGAGGTTAATACAAAGTGCTGATGTTATCTAGCTTTTTTCTCTCAGAAGCATTCAAGCTTCTTTCCATTTAATGAGTCTCTGTTGTAGGCGAATCTTTGGGAGAAATTGGGTCCTCCAGCCTCAGCATGCTGAATCAGACAGAAGCTGGGGACAGGCCGAAGGGAGCAGTGGGTTTTCTCTTACCATTTGATGAAAGTGAATCTTGAGTCTATTTTTACGGGAACAAAATAATACACCAACGCTTAACAGAGTCTGCCACCTAGCTAGATATCTGTGGAATAAATGGCAGGTAGACACACACTTGGAGTGTCGTCTCCTGAAACAATTTTTGGGGGATTCTCAGAGGGGTGTTGCTGGCTGATGGGGCAAAACTAGTCAGAAGGGAGAAAGATCCTGGTAACATAGGCCTGGCTCTATGCCTGTTTAATTTCATTCATCACTCAGAGTAATCTGTTTATTCAGTACTGTTGTCATCTCCATTTGACAAGTGGGAAACTGAGGCACATAGGGCCTAAAGCGACTGAGGTCTCACAGCTAGTATGTGACAGAGCTGGGATTTTAATATGGGCAGTCAGTTTTGGAGACCCTATAGTTTAATTATGATGTAATAGAGAATTCTCTCAGGCCTCTTCCATTTGGGTAGTAGAGTTTTTTTTCCCCAAAGCAGTTAAAAGACTAGCTCTACTTTAAAATGGTGAGGAAAAACAAAGCTGCATTTGCAGCCTCTGAGTTTTCAGCTTCCCCAGCAATTAGCAATGTAGAAGTGAATGCATTTACACGGTTGTTTTCAGACCAAAGGCAGTGGAGGGTGACCACGATGCAGGGGGAAATTGGGGTGAGAACAGATTTCTGTTCTGTTCTTGAGGCAGATTTTATCTTTCTGAAGATTAAAGTTGGAAAGAGGAGGAAATAAGGCAGAGCTTCTGAACTGGCATCATGAAGGAGGCCTTTGCCTGCAAGCAAAACAACTTCTCTGAGGTTAAAATTTGAGCCACATCCATTGGGGGAGGATTCTTCTTGCTGAAACAGACGTGTCACTTCATGTCTGCATGATATGAGTCAACCTTCCAGGGCAGCAGCATAATTAGAACCCTAAAAAAAGTAATTTTCTAAATGAAACCTTAGTTCCCTGGGAAAATACAGTCTGCGCACACGGAAGGAGGTTTAGGATCTTTCCATTAGCTCCTGGGATGCCTGCTCCTGAAGCAAGCTGTGCAATGGGATCTGACTAATATTGCTTGCATTCTTTGGTCATTCTTATTCCCTTTAGAGATTTTAAGCTCCATACAAAACTCAGATGACTTACCCACTGAAATGGGTCTCAGAGCAAGTGGTCTACAAACAAAATATAAGACCCGACATTTGGAATCACTTTTCAAACCCAACCTAAAATTTCAGGATCCAGATTTCATAAGAAAAAGAGAGCCGCCTGTTTTGAAATCTGATTTAAAAATAGTTTCTAGAAAGTATTAAGTAAGCCCCAGTATCTCCTGGGAAAACAAGTGGCTCTTAAAATATCTTAAACTGCATTGTAGAGATTTTTATGAATGAGCAACATATGGATTAAATTACCCATACTTGAAAAACAAAATCAAATGACAAAGCACACTTGGCAGTTTTATTGAGCCTGAATTATTTGGAAAACAGACCCATGATACTGTAGAAATCCCCAAAGGAACCCAGTTTATCAACTGCCTTTGAAAAATGAAATATAGCCATTCATATAAAAAGGGCCATCTCTGCTAGAGTGTGTAGAGGTTAAGATTCAAGTTAGCTGGTTTTCCTAAGTTCTGAGGGCTCCACAGATGAGGGGACCTAAGACAGTGATGATCATCCCCATAACTTCCTGGCATTCTTAAGGCACAGCCAGTGAAGCCAAGGTTGATTTCTTTTCTTCCCTCTGTCTCCATCTCCCTCTTTTTTTTTTTCTCCCTCTTAGCACCAATTTGGCAGATAGGTTAAAGCTTCGTTGTTTGTTCTGTTCCCTAATTTTTGAACTCAATCATTGTCAATCCTGAATGAGACTTGCTTTCTGAAAAATAGCTTGTGGTCAATTTACAATACACACAATTCCTGTGGCTGTTTTTCATCCCATATATAAAGTGGGGAAACCTCTTTAATTCTCTTTAAAAATTGTGCTATATTTTTAAAATAGTCCATTCTAAAAATAGCCTAAACATTTATTAAGCAGTAAATAAGAGAATGAATGTAGGTACTCAAGGGAAATAAAAAGATCCTTGATTAGTTCTGATTACTAAGCACAGAAAGGGGTAGAAATCATGGGTTCCTGGCTGAGCTGCCCAGTGCCCTTTCATATCCACATCTGGTGCATGGGGCCAACACGTCAAATGTCAAACAGAAACGTGAATGTTTACTGTCTTGGACAAACACTACAAAAGGCTTTGAAACCAAAGGATTTATAAACCCCTAGGACCTTAGTGTCAATAAGTGACTGAAGCAGGACTTGATCCCAGGTCTTCGGATTTTAAGTCCAGTGCTCTTCCTGCTGGAACTAGTCCTTAGGCCTACAAAGATTTTAAACTCTTGGACTGACGTTAAATATTGAACAGGGATTTATAAAGTAGAGACCCATCATATGTTTGTTTTTAAATTCAACTCTCCAAGTGCTCTTCTAAATAATTTACATAAAAATGGCTTAAATGTTATTTTGCACATGTGCCACTTACTATAGGTTTTTTTTTTAAGGTTTATATAAAATGTGATCTTTTTTTGTGCGTGTGTGTGCTTTATTTTTTTATTTTTTTTATTGGTTTTGCCATACAATGACATGATATCGCCATGGGTGTACATATGTTCCCCCTCCAGAACCCCCCTCCCTCCTCCCTTCCGACTCCTTCCCACCAGGAAATCTCGGTGCAGCAGGCCCAAGCAACAATCCTGGGCTGGCGATTGATTTCATATATGATACTTTATTACTGTAGGCATTATACATTTATACACACACAATGCTGAAGAACAAGGCTGTCAACATGAAATAGGCACGTTATTCTTTGTGGGTGGCTTATGAGATATTCAAGAGTACTTTTGACTACACTCCCTGTGCCTTATTTCTAACTGTTAAAACCAAACCCTGTGTGAGATGTGACTCCATTTATTATATTTTCAAGAAACATGCCCTTTTGGCCAGTTGTTCTCAATTTACCATCCCCACTTCTTACCTTTAATGCAATTAAAAAGTTCATGATTGTAGGTGAAAGGCACTAAAGGAAAAGTGTACATATGCATTTTGGGTAAGTGTCCAGTGCTTTTGATTCCTCCAAAGGAGTCAATCTTCTGCCAGATTAACATGGCCAAGAAAACCAACGTATTAGTTGATGCCCTGCCTCCTTGCTCTTCTGAATCATTGCTGTGTTCTGTATTTCTTGGAGAGAGGCCAACATCAAGCAGCAAAGTGGTGAATATTTGGGGGATATTTTCAGAGTTAAGTCTTCCTTTCTTGTCTTGTGAGAATATCTGGTAATTGAGAAAATTGGTTTGAATTCATCTGAAGAACAATTCCAGAGAACATAATGTAAATGTGAAGTGTGGAATGATTGTTTTTGGCTGTCCATGATCAGTCAGGCTGTTTCCTTGCCTTTGCATATACTTTCTTTCTTCTTGACATAACTCTTCTGCTTCTTTTTAATCTCACTACTTCTCATCATCCTAAAGATTAGGCTTAAGCACAACCTCAGAAAGCCCTCTCTAACCAACCAGTCTGGTTTAGGTGCCTCTCCCCCAGGATCCCATAGTAGCACTGGATGTAATTGTGTGGTAGGATTTACTTCTCCTGTAATAATAGGTTTATTTGTCTGTAAATACCAGAAATAGCCCCCTTGAGGACAAGAATCACATGGTTTCATTCTGAAAGCCCAGTCCCTGGGCCAGTATCTAGCCCACTGTAGATCTTCAATAAATGTTTATTGAGTGGCTAGTGTAGTGAAGCTGAATATTTAACCATGAGGGCACATGGATACCAAGAAGTATTGCTCTTTTATTTTATGTGTCAAAATGGGTCTTGCCTTTGGGAAAAGAAAAAGCATTACATTCCCCAACACAATGAAATATATTAACATAATTCAGAATCTGGGACTCAAAGTTTCATCTACACTGTAGGAAATTAAAATTTAAAAAAAAACCAAAAGGTACATGTTTTTTCAGCCTCATTTGCATGGTTAGAAACTTATATATAGATGTAGGGCTTCCCAGGTGGCTCAGTGGTGAAGAATCCACCTGCCAAGCAGAGATGCAAGTTCTATCCTTGTGTCGGGAAGATCCCCTGGAGAAGGAAATGATAACCCACACTAGTATTCTTACCTGGGAAATCCCACAGACAGCGGAGCCTAGCGATCTAGAGTCCATGGCATCACAAAGAGCTGGACACAATTTAGGGACTAAATAACAGCAGCAGAGAGTGTAACCTTTCTGTGGTTCAGAGGAGACATTGTTTATTAAGCATTTTCATGTCCCAGACACAATGATAAACTCTACATGTCTCAGTTAATTACAACAACTTACAAGGACTCCAGGTGCTGGAATCCTTATTTTTATATTACCGGATAGCACAACTCCAGGAAGCTAAGTCATAGTCTTATAGATGGCAGAAACAGGATTTGAACTGACATCTGGCTGACTAAAGTTATTAAACACAAAAATTTTCAAATAAGTTGATATTAATTAAAAATTAAATTAAGAGTCAAAGATTTTAAATTATTTCATTTGGTCAAATTTCTGGGCATGGATTTCTGGAGTTGGGTGAAATTTGCATTCCTTTTAACAGCTGTGGCTAACTTAATTTCCAAAATGACTAGAGGAATCAATTCACAATGTTCCTTGCCAGCCTGCAGATTTCTCAGTTTGTGTCTTATCTCTCTAATCTCAGAACCTAAGCCCAGTGCTGAGCATGTGGTAACTTCTTCACAGATGTTTACTGAATAACTTACTTAATAAATGGAGACTACCACCAGTATTATAGATTTCCTTTGAAACCTACATAATGTGTTGCCTAAGAAGTATGTCTACAATAGGTTTCGAGTCCCCAAATAAAAGAATAGAGATGACCCTGTGTAAAGCAGATTGGCTTTGTTGGAAAAAGCAACTGATAAATCTGTACTTTTTCCAGCAACAGAAAGTATTCTTCTCTATTTCTGCATCGAAGATTTAAGTGAATCACTTTCCAAAATATGTGATCTGAATAAACCCCAGGCTGCCTATGGTCCAGACTTAGGCTGCTGTTGTAGTTAGACACACAGACCAGCCAAAAAGGAGTCTTTGAAATGTAGTTCAGGACTTTATTTGAAGTTTCAAAGGAAATTAAAGGGAATCTAATAGCACTCTGGAAAATTCTTCTGTCTCCTTCCAGTTTTCTTACATCTTTAGCTACTCTCACTCCTCAGTTCAGTTCAGTTGCTCAGTCGTGTCCGACTCTGAGATCCCATGGACCGCAGCACTCCAGGCCTGCCTGTCAATCACCATCACCTGGAGTCTACTCAAACTCATGTCCATTGAGTCAGTGATGCCATCCAACAGTCTCGTCCTCTGTTGTCCCCTTCTCCTCCTGCCTTCAATCTTTCCCAGCATCAGGGTCTTTTCAAATGAGTCAGTTCTTCACATCAGGTGGCCAAAGTATTGGAATTTCAGCTTCAAAATCAGTCCTTCCAATGAATATTCAGGACTGATGTCTCTTAGAATGGACTGGTTGGATCTCCTTGCAGTCCAATGGACTTTGAAGAGTCTTCTCCAACACCACAGTTCAACAGCATCAATTCTTTGGTGCTCAGCTTTCTTTATAGTCCAACTCTGACATCCATACATGACTACTGGAAAAACCACAGCCTTGACTAGATGGACCTTTGTTGGCAAAGTAATGGCTCTCACTCCTACCAGTCTCTAAATCCACATTCTCAAAACTTTATGCAAAATTCTCTTTAGATCTTTTAACCCAAGGCTTTTATTGCTGTTGTTTCTTTTCCTGGGGTCCCAGTGGCTTCACCTCTTCTGGAAGTGGCTGGAGGATCTGTGGTTCTCCTGGCCTCTGAGACTCCAGACCTCTCTTCCTCAGCCTTGGGAATTAATTTCTTTTTCTGCTGGTTTTTCTTTTCCTTTCTTCCTCCCTTCCCTCCATTCCCTTTAACTTCATCTGACATAGTCCTTCTAAAATTGTGGTGTAGGTAGTATTTACCTATTTATTTGGCTGGGTCAGATCTTGGCTGCAGCATGCAGGATCTTTAATTGCAGCATGTGGTTTCTTAGTTCCTTGACCAGGGATCAAACCTGCCCCCCTCCACACCCCCTGCATTGAAAGCACAGAGTCCTAACCACTGGACTACCAGGGAAGTCCCGATATAGGTAGGGTTTATACTCAGTTCACTGACCTGAAGTATCGTTTCTCAAATTATACCAGAATTCTCCTGTGGCCTCACCAAGCTTTGTCGATTTTTCTACAGGAAGCTTTCTTAAATATTTCCCTTGCCCTCCATTTGTACAGTGTCGGCTCAGTGTTATAGTTGTCATGAAGGTTATAACAAATATTTGCCCTTCATTGGATCCGTTCCCTAACTTGGGCCTCTCTTTTCTGCTCCTGTTTCCTTTCATTGACATCCCCTTCTCTTCATTTCAGACACCTCCAGCTTATTGGAAGTTTTTCCTCTGTCAAAACAGAGAAGATTCAAATAGAATTTACCTTATTAGGTCAAACTGAAATTCATGTTCAGCTACTTCTCATAAGTATTTGTCTATAAAACTCTCTGACACATTTGTGAGATGAGGTTTCTTGAGCATATTTTAGGCTGGCTGAGATTACTGTTCAGTTGTTCGTACCATTTGCCTGAGTTATAAATTCTCTTACTCTTATTCAAGTCCAATTTTACTTTTATGATTTTTTTAAAACTTGGGTAAATAATATTGCCATTTTGACAACTGATATAAGTAAATATAGATATAGGGGACTAAATTAAACCTATAGTTATAGGTTATGCTTTGTGTTTTTAAGAAAAAAGTTTGATTATCATGATGATTGTATCAGTTTTTTTAGGCATTTGAAAACTTTAAGAAAATTTGACACGTCAAGAAGCTGGCATCTTTGCTTTGTGATTTTAGTTTACAATGCTTAATTATTATTAGATTTGCAATTTTCTAAGTTTGCAAAAAGTAAGAACATGATTAGCTTTATAAACAGTTTTGCAAGCTTAAGAAAACCTGTTTTGTATTTGTTATTTTTTTTTAACATTTCTTCTATAAGAATAATCAAATTTTGCTCATAGGGTTTGTAAGTCAGCCCTGTCAGGTATTTGAAATTTGTGAGAGAATCAGCTTTACCAAGTTTGAAATGTGTCTATCAGTTAGAGTCCAATCTGAGAAGCAGATCCAGGAGAATGTATGATATGTGTTTGTGTGGTTTATCACAGGGAAAATGGCTTGTGTGATTGTGGGCGCTGGCTGAGAAGTCTGGGGTTAGGAAAGTCCTTAGGGCAGAAGACCATACGTAGACTGGAACCCCATAAACATGGGCCAAAGCTTTGTCCACAGGAGGAGTTCCTTTTTTTCTTCCTCCTGTGAAAGCCTCAGCTCTGCCTTCAAGGCTTTTGAACTAAGTCAGGCTCTCCCAGAATAATCTCCCTTGCTTAGAGTGAATTGAGTGAGGGTGCTAATTACATCTGCAAAATCCCTTCACAGCAGCACCTAGATTAATGTTTGGTTAATTAACCAGGAAAATGTAGCCTAGCCAAGTTGACACATCAAAACCCCATCATAAAGTGTTTAAGATGTTGTAATTAATTTGTAAATGGGTTGGACCCTTTGGGCTTACCAATTGCTCAGATGGTAAAGAATCTGACTGCAATGCAGGAGACACAGGTTCAATCCCTGGATCAGAAAGATCCCCTGGAGAAGGGAATGGCTATCCAGTCCAGTATTCTTGCCTGGAGAATTCCATGGACAGAGGTGCCTAGTGGGCTACAGTCCATGGGGTTGCAAAGAGTCAGACACAGCTGAGTGACTAACACTTATACTGGGCCATTTAGTGGCATTTAATCTTTTAAATTTATAATTAAACATAATACAAAATAAAAAATACAAATTATATTTTTCTTTTGAGATAGAATTTCTAGTTTTCTAAATAAAATGATGCCATTTATAAACTGAACCTAAAGACATGAGATTCAATAATCAGAATTTAACATTCAGAAAACTAAGATCAGGGCATCCGGTCCCATCACTTCATGGCAAATAGATAGGGAAACGGTGGACATGACTGAGCAACTGAACCGAACTGAACTAAAAGACATGAGGAAACCTAGGTTTTAGTATTTATGGTTTCAGCAGTTATAATCAGCCAAATAGCTGTAAGTAGTCTTTTCTGTGCACAAAGCTTTCCACATATGAAAAAGAAAATCCTGGGTGGGAGAGACTGACAGAGGAGAATTGGATAGAACACCAGAGTCCTCAGTCCTGACATATAGTATGGGAATGACAGAAAATAGAATTTAGATGATTATAAAGTAAGATCTGAGATCTTTAAAAGATACTTGTGTCAGTGTTTGATAATGGCAATCATTAAAACACTTAAAATGTCATCAACAGCATCAAGATCCATGTGGTCCAGCTTCAAAGCTATATCATGGTTAAAAAAAAAATCTAGCTGTCAAAAGAAATTTCAAAATAACTTCAAGGTTTTATTTATATTTCTTGATGCAATAACACGTCACTCAAATAATCCTCTTTTTGTCTATCATCCAACTCCCTTCCATTGCACCTCTGCAATTTCCTCTGCAAATTTTTCTAATGTTTTAGTATCAGTTTTTCTTTTCTTCTTTCTCCTTCTGTACAGAAAAGCCTCAATAACTGTTCTAACCAAGAAGGAACCTCTCTGGAGGACAAAGGCTGCCTAAAGTGTTTGAAGTAGGCAGAAGACAGAGACTGAACATTCATAGTAATACATTAATTGGTTTGGGTCTGCCTTCCTTACAATATTAACACCGATTCAGTGTTAGTATCAGGGAAAATCAGCCATTCTAATAGCAGAATGGATGTGGAAAACTTAAGGTGAGAAAAGAAAAGCTAAAATGTGTTCAGTTATGTAAAGGTAAAACCAATTACGCTTAATTATGTAAACTGTTTACCATTTATGCCTAATTACCCCAAAGCACAGTCATGATTATGCACTCCATTAGCTATGTATGTTAGATTAACCTGCCGGTAAACGCTATTCTATTACAATGCTAAACCTGTATGTTCAGCCCACTTAGATTACTGCTTCTTTTACTCAGTAGTCTGCACATGCTGTCTGGCTGTCTGCTCATACATTTTAAAAAATTTAAGGTGACCTTTGTCCCTCTCACTGCCGCACTTCCGAACTTCTGCAAATATCTATTGGAGTCCTCCAGCTTTCAGCCTCTCTTCCTTTCCACTTGCTTATATGCATTGAAAGAAGTATAATTGGAAGCCTCCTGTAGCCCCCAGCTCTCTCTCATCTTGCTTATTAGGACGTTGACTTCTTGTTACACCAAAGTTATAGTTTTCTTTAAACACAGGATCCATGTGAGGCATCTTCCTGTAAAAACTTGGGCCTTCCCTAAGGAAGCTGAAGTGTGAAGAAGTTTTGTTTTCCAAGACTTATCTTAATGAATGTCATCTTCCCATCCTTCAAATTCTCTAATTTGGGTTCTTTGTCTATTTTACCTGCCTTTGGTTCAGCGTGAGAATGAGCAGAAAGAAAACTTGAGGTGACCAGAAGCTGGGCACCCAGTCTGCCCTCCCCATTGATAATGGGATAAATAAACTGCTTTCCAAGTTGTGGTCTGTGGGATCGCCCGCATGCAATCATGACAGAGGCCAAGCCTCCTTTTAAAGCCTGCTCTGCTTTGAACTGTAGGATCTCCTGCTATAAACAGGAAGTGTCTGGACCAGTGTATTTGCAACAGAGCTCACATTCTGGAAAACAGAAGAAATCTTGGCTACTGTGCTTTTGTGTATTTCTTGTTATTGTTGCTGTTCATAGATGTGCTCAGATCTCTGCCCCTCTCTGCCCTCACGCAGAGACCAGGACAGGGTAGGTCCTGCCTGCCGAGGAAATGGGAGGAATGTCTAATGAGGCAAGGTCCCAATACTGGGTTTGGCATACAGTGTTATATGATGTCCAAAAGGTAGGAGTGGCAGAACAAAAAAAAAAAATGAGAAGCTGGAGATAGGGCAAGGAGCCCTGGGTGATTTTTCTATCTCCACAACTCCCACCCAGCTCCGGCCACCACTGTCTCTCACGTGAAATCTAACACAACTCTGTCCTACCTGGTCTCCACATCCTACAGAGCCTCCACACAGCAGCCAGAGTGGGGGTCTTTTAAGTCACCAATTGGATCATGGTTTTTCTCTCCTAAAACCTTCCAGTGGCTTCCCATAAACTTACAGGCTTTATAGGATCTGATGCATGCCTCCACTTCTCCTTTACTCTGGGCTTCAGCCACTGTAGCCTTTTCTGAGCAAGTTGAAGCCTTTCCTGCCTTGGACTCTTGTACATGAGTTCCCTTTGCTTGGAAGGTTTCTCCTTATCAGCTCCTTTCCGAATTTAGAATCTCAGCTCAACTAGCTTTCCCCCTCCCTATCCTTCTCCATCATGTCACTCTGTTTTTATCATCCTCATAACACTGAGGAGTGCTCAGAAAATTATATGTTTCATTTATCTACTTCCTGCCTGTCTTTTTCCTGTGACTTAAGTTCTTTGAGGGTAGATTTCTCATTTGTCTTGTTCACTGTGCAATCTCCAGTTTCTTATATACAGGGTATAATGTAATCGGAGTTTTTTAAATTAATAAATAAATAAAATATTCCTGGCATGCAATTATCAGCAATTTTCAGAATTATACATGGGAGAATTGAGGTAAGGTGACAAAGGTGTTTGGCTAAGGACTGTTTTAGAGTCGAAGAAAATCTCTTCACAGCAGCTTCAGGTTGAAGAGACTGGGAATGGTAGGCCAAAAAAACATTTTAGGAAATCTTGACTTTTTGTATTGTGGTAAATGACACATAACATTTGCTGTTAGTAATGTTTAGTAGATTCACGATGTTGTGTAATCATCGCCTCTTTGCAGAGCATTTTCAGCACCTCCAAGGAAACCACATATCCATGAAGAAGTCACTCCGTTCTCTTCTCTATCTCAAACCTCCAGAAATCACTCGTCTACTTTCTATCTTTTGGGTTTTCCTATTCTGAATATTTCAGGTAAATGGAATCACACAACATGTGGTATTCTGTTCTTGGCTTCTTTCAACTAGCATAATGCATTAAAGGCTCATGTGGTAGTATGTGTTAATACTGCATCCACTTTTATGACTGAATAATATCCAATTTTATGGGTATACCACATTATATTTACTTATCAGCTGGTAGACATTTGAATTGTTTCTACCTTTTGGTTCGTATGAATATTCTCATACAAGTTTTTGTCTGAACACCTGTTTTCAATTCTTCTCAACTGTTGAGTCATACAATAATTCTACGTTAAACTTATTGTGATGGTTAACTTTATGTGTCAACCTGACTGGATTATAGAGTGCCCAGATATTTGTCTAAATATTGTTTCTGAGTGGGCCTGGGAGGGTGTTTCTGGATTAAATTAGCTCTTGAATCAGTGGACTCCCCAATACGGCGGTCATCATCCAATCCATTGAGGACTTGAATTGAACAAAATGGTGGAAAAAGGAAGAACTCTGTTCTTTCTGCCTGATTGCTGAGCTAGCACATTCATCTACTCTAGCGTTCTGTGCTCCAGGTTCTCGGGCCTTCAGACTTCGATTGGAATCTATACCAGCACCTCCCTTGGTTATCAGGCCTTTGGATTCAGACTAAATCACACCACAAGCTTTCTGTGGTCTCCAGCCTACAGACTGCAGATCATGGACTTCTCAGCCTCCATAATTGAGTAAGCCAAGCCCTTAAAACAAATTTATTCATATGTCCTATTGGTTCTGTTTCTATTCGGGAACCACCAATGGGTTTCCACAGCAGCTGCACCATTTCACATTTCTACCATACTTCTACCAGTGTGAAGATTCCAGTCTCTTCATATCGTCTTTACCAACTCATGCATTTAAAAAAATGTTTTTTGCTTGATTTAAATTATAGCTCATCTCTGTGGGTATGAAATGGTATTTCATTATTACTTTGATTTGCATTTCCCTAATGACTAAGGATTTATAAAATCTTTTCATGTGCTTGTTGGCCAATTGTATGTTCATTTCTTTCAGGAAAAATGTCTACTCAAGTCCTTTGCCCATTTAAAAACTGGGTTTTTTTTTTTTTGCCTCTTTTGTTGCTGAGTTCTAAGAGTTGTTTATATTCTAGAAACTAGATCCTTTGATGAACAAAAGGCTTTAATTTTGATGAAATCCATTTTATCTATTTTCAATTTTGTTGTTCTTACTTTTGGCTCAGAGGGTA
The DNA here is from genome assembly GCA_007570785.1 of Antilocapra americana. Taxonomy (NCBI): domain Eukaryota; kingdom Metazoa; phylum Chordata; class Mammalia; order Artiodactyla; family Antilocapridae; genus Antilocapra; species Antilocapra americana. The sequence goes on from ML663041.1 coordinate 874,791, forward strand.
AAGCATCTTCCTGCAATGCAGGAGACTCTGGTTCTATCCCTGGGTCAGGAAGATCCCCTGGAGAAGGAAATGGCAACCCACTCCAGTACTCTTGCCTGGAGAATCTCTTGGATAGAGAAGCCTGGTAAGCTACAGTCCATGGGGTTGCAAAGAGTGGGACACGATTGAGTGACTTCACTTTCACTCTTGGTATCATAATTAAGAATCTTTTGCCAAATCCCAGGTCATGAAGATTAATCGCCATATCCCTATGTTTTTTTTTCAGAGTTTTATGTCTTTAATACACTATAATTTTTGTATATGATGTGAGATAAGGGTCAGGCTTCATTTTTTCTTACATGTACATATCCAGTGTGTCAGTATGATTTGTTGCAGATATTATTCTTTTCCCACTGAGTAGTTTTACCATCTGTGTTGAAAATCAATTGATTATAAATGTATAGATTTAATTTCTGGACCCTCAATTCTATAGGAAATCTTAGTTTTTTTTTTAAAAAATGGAGCTACTACTAATACATTTTGAGATCTTGGGGGAAGGGACCTTTGAAAACTTCAAGTTCTCTTTTGAATGTTGTTCTGCATAATCTGGTTTTAACACATTATAGGAATGTAGCCTAATAGTCAAGTAAATTATAATTATTGTAGTTTGGGATCATAATCTCCTGCTGAGATGATATTAACACTATTATTAGTAGTAAAATACTAGGAATTCTAGGCAGTTCCTATTTACATGAATCTTTTAAGACATAGGATCTAGTAACACATATTAGGTTAATGTTACTCTGAGAGCCTGAGTCTAGTCTCTGGCCACATTTGAAGATGACATTTCTTTCACCACACCAGTCCCTCCACAATTATAAAAACTGAAAAACGGACAGAGGGGAAAAGAAAAATTGTGTGGAATATAATATGTACTCATTTCTACATCATGTGAATCACCTGTCTTTCCTACTCTTCCTTTTATCATGAAGATTTAAACAGCCTACTAGAGCTGATAATAGGGGTCCTGATGAAATCAGTCTCTGATCACACTATTCCATTTTACATGGCTTATACTCTTGTTCCTAGAGTGGACATTATTTATGGGTTATCAGGCCCTGGGGTGGATTGTGGGATTGCAAGAATCTGAAAGATATTCATGTTTTTGAAGCATTTACTATTTGGTGAGAGACATAGATATATAAGCAGAGAGCTGTGGTATAAGGTGATAAAGGCATCAATAAAAGTTTTGTACAAAGTATTTGGATAGCATGGAGAAGACAGTGATTAATCTTGCCCAGGGTTTCACAACTCCTCCATTAAACAGAGATCCTTGAGGATAAGAACTCTCTCTTCATCTTCATACCCCATTGCTGAGAAGAATTTTTGAGCATTTATGTGCTCTAAAATGTTTGTTAAATAAATGGACAAGATAAGACCTGAATTAGAGAAAAAGAGAACAGGAGAATTCTTGGCTGGAGGGACAGCACTATACACGTGCAGAGCAATGAGTGTGACTCATTCATTGGATGGTAAGTGGTGGGCAGAGTCTGAGGGTGTGGGTAGCCAGAGGGGAAAATGAAAAGTAGCCAAGGGTTAATTTGTAGGGAGCTTCAAATGTAATACTAAAGAAATTTGGGAGATTATCTTTCGGGCTTTAGGGAACCATGGATCACATATAAGCCCAGGTTGGTGACAGAAGTGGGATATACAAACAGTTACATGAAACGTGAAGATTGATCTATGTTTTAGAAAGAATACTCAGGGAGCACAGTAGAAAGCAGAAAGTGGGTTTGGGGACAGGGAGACAATCCGGATGATAGTTTAAAAGACTATTACAGTCCAAGGAAAATTGAGCAAAGTCTGAATTGGTGCGATGTCTGTGTGAATACAAATATTTTGAAGGTAGAATTGGTTTTTAAGAGAGAGAGACTTGGTTGTTGAGGAGTAAGGCCAAGTTTCTAGTTTGAGCTACCATGTGGATTATGATACAGAGAGTGAAAACAGCGAACAAGAAGTGAAACTGGACTGGGCCACATACATGGGGAGAAAGGGGATAGAGATATGGGTCCATGAAGACATCTACAACCTGATTGAAAACTCCAAACTCCAGGTCACTGTCCATCCTTATTCATGGCAGGATCACGAAGGAGAACTATTCAGATAATCTGACTAAAAAGAAAGGCTTTATTGAGTCCATACAAACGACTTTCCCTTCCTGGGTTTTCCAATAGTAGTGAAGTCACCTGAGGCTTGTAGAAAGATCCTGTCCATTTGAAGAATGATGTAAAATTACTATATTTGAGTTTACATTTTTCTTCCCACTTCACAGTCTTCTAATCTTTGATTCCAATTATGTTACTTATTAAGTATTTAATACTAATAATAGCTAACATTACTATGTTTCTGGCACTATGTTATTATCTGCTTTTTGTGTATCATTTTGCAGTCATTTTAGGTAGAAGAAAGGGTTTGTTATGATTCCTATTTGATACAGTCTGAATCTCAGAGAGGTAAAGTGACTTGTTTAAGCCCACACATCTGAGTGACAGAGCCAAGTCTTGAATCGGGTTCTTTTATGTCTATAGTCCACATTCCATTATTACCCTGATCTTTTTCAAACTATTTGAAACTCACTGGATTGTGAAACTCTTCAGTGGATTGTGAAATCATTTTAGTATCAATATTTAGTGCTGACTAAATAATTCGAACTTTAAAATATCAACATGCATCATACATATTAAGGCTAGGTATTTTGTAAGGTTTCTATTTCACACACACACATACATGTGCAAATAGCTAGGACTGCAACTTGAGTATGTTCAGTATGGGTGTCAGTATGGGTTGGTGGTGCTCCGAGAGAGGAAAATCCTTCAATCTGGGATGACAGAGGCAAGTGTCATGGAGGAGGTGATGATTTATTGAAACTTAAAGGATGTTAAGATTTGCACAGACAGAAGAACTGGGTCATTATGGGTGGTTGACTGTTGTATTTCACATGAAGTAGGTGATATCTTTTTAATATCCTCCTTGGAAATATATTTTAGGGAATTTAAGTAAAATCAAGATTCAGGGAAAGAAATTAGGTCTAATAACCTGTGTAGACAGCTCTCATTGATTTGGGGGTATCAGGCATCCTTGTTCCCTTCCAAAAAGAATCCCCATTTTCCTTTGGACATTAGCTGTCTGGTTGGGGGAAAGGTTTCGGTGTTAGGGGGTCCATTTCTCCTTCAGATAAGGAGCTGCCATGGGACTAGTAATGGTTTTAGTTGATTCGTTCCCAAGCCTGCTGCCTGGAGTTACTGTAGCTACTGATGTTCAGAGCTCCCCAGTTAACGCTCCTGATGATATGTTTCCTCATTTTCCATTCACCTCTTAGTCCCATCATCCTTCTAATTTCCTTCACTTTAAGTTATGACTCTAATAGTTTCTTGGCCTTTTGGCTAAGATCAAGTGTAAGTTATAATTCTAACTAGAACAATGAGAAAACATTTGCTTTTTATTCAGCTTATTGTAAATATCCACAACATGGAAAAATGAAAGTTAGTCACTCAGTTAAGTCCAACTCTTTGTGACCCCGTGGACTGTAGCCCACAAAGCTCCTCTGTCCATGGGATTCTCCAGGCAAGAAGACTGGAGTGGGTTGCCATGCTCTCCTGTAGGGCATCTTCCCAACCAAGGAATCAAACCCACGTCTCTTGTGTCTCCTGCATTGGCAGGTGGGTTCTTTACTGCTAGCACCACCTGGGAAGCCCTCCACAACATAGCTATGCATTAAATATTTTATAGAGAAGGAAATTGAGGCTCACAGGGAGGACCTACCCTGGGAATAGAGAAAACTGGGTTTTGAACACAGGTTTTAATAAGGATAATGTTCTTTTTTTTTCCTCATCATTGCAGGCTGTCTCTCCAGAGCTGGATAAGCTTTTGTGCTTTAGAAATTTTCACGATTTTAAGGAGTTCTCATTTGTTGTTAAAATGACCCCAAATGTAAATGCCTGCCTTAATATGAAAAGGATGTTGTCTTAAAAGAAGATATTAGACTTAAACTGAAGTTTCCTGGTCTCAAAAAAAAAAAAAAAAAAAACCAAAACATCAAAACCACTCAATCAACAAGCCTGAGCCCTCTCCCTCTTTCCAAATGTTTATTAGAGATTTGAGGCAGAGACTCATAGATAATTGAGAGGATTACAATGAAGGAATGAAGGAGAGAAGAAAATGTTCCCTCAGGCAGAATGGAATGGGAAAATGTTTCCTTGAGAAAGCAGAAAACGTATGCAAAGCAAAATTATTTTTAAAGACATTAAGAGAAGGGTTTGGGGTGGGGTAGAGAGAAGAGGAGAAGACAAGGGAAATCATTGGAAGCAAAAAACAAGATTTGGAATGAAGTTTGGTCTGGTTTTAATCTACGTCAATTGGCAAATAAATCCATGAAAGCTGTTCTAGGCATGGACATCCCCTTTGTAACGTAAGTAACTGAAACCAGTTTAGAATGTGTTTTTCCCTCCTCTTCCTGAAAATATGATACACCCTATAGACAGAGGCAATATCAATAAAGTTTCCTGCCTCTGGCTCCACATTCTCCCTGTCCTCCCCTGATACCTTCTGTTGCTGCTACAGGGTATATTCAGAGCTAGTATAACTAGAGGAATTAAGGCTACTCATGAATATAAAATATATGTATGTTTAATTGTTCTCTCAAACCAAAAACATAAAGAGGAGCAGTGAATTAGCAAAATTCCTCAACTAAGATTCTGTTGAAAACTTTTGATCCTTAGACTCACTCATTTCGGGCACTTTCCCTAACTATGGAGTGAGAATGAAAGAAAAAGTATGCTTAGTTGTATTAATTGTGTTCAAGTGTCTTTTTAAAATTTTACCTGCCAGATTCTGAAAAGAATTCTGAGACAATTAGGTAAGCATGTATGGTGAAAGTTTCTACAAAAAGTTAACCTTGTTGATTGACTTCCAGGAATAAACTAGTGGAAATGGGGAGATTAAAGGCAATTAACTGACAGAGTTTCATATCTAGACAAGAACTTCTACAAGTCTATAAGACGAACAACCTAGTTTTTGAAAGGTGAAAGTTATAATCAGTGTTTCACAGAAGAAATACACATGCTTTAAAAAACATACAAAGAGATGCTAAACCTAACCAATGTATTGCAATTTGAAACTGAAGAAAGATATGCTTCCATACCTACAAACCTGTCAAAAACTTGAACAGTACCAATGGTTGGTAAGAATGGAGAACTGCAGGAACTTCATACAGTGTCCAGAGAAGCATAAAAGGGTTGCATCACTTTGGGAAGGAGTTTGGTAGCTCCCTTGCTAGTAGCGCTGTCTGCTTTATCCATTCGAGTCCTTAACATGGTAATCATTGTTCTTCAAATTCCTGGTCTGATAATCCCAACAGCTCTGCCATATATGAGTCTAGCTCTGATGTTTGCTCTATCTTTTCAAACTTTGTTTTCTCCCATTTAGTATGCCTTGCAATTTTTCTTCATAGCTGTACATGATGCATGAGATAAAAGGAACTGGTGTAACTAGGCCTTTAGCAATGTGGTGATGCCATGTGGGTGGAGGGCACATTAAGTCCTATGATTAGGTCTCAGTCTCTGAGTAAGTCTGTGCCTCTAGACTGTGAAATGTCTCAAGTACTTTTCAGTTCCCTCTTAGGTGGGACAGGATGTCTAGAATGGGCTAGAGCTGGATATTCCCTTTTATTCATATGAAAGTCTAGAGCTGCCTGGTATTGGGTCTTTCCCTTCTACCAAGTCATTTAGGCTCTGATAAAAACCCTTGCAGAGAAGTCTCTGGGTAAAGTTTCTTCCGAGAGCAACCTTTTAAGGAAGAACACAGTGCTTGACATATTTCAAAGTGGTTACTTTCCAACCCTCCTGTAGGAAGCAAGAGGGGTGAGCTTGTAGATGTAAAAACTCATAAAAGTGTGGGTGCCCCCATCCCAGATGGCTGGGTACCCCTGGAGGTTTTGACTCTGACTTGTCCACACTGAGGCTACAGCAATTCAGCAATTAGAGTTCAGATATTTCTACTCTGGCACTGTTCCCAAAGAGTTTCCTGCTCTGGTGAGTTGTGATTCTCTGTGTCTGTCTGTCTGTCTGCCTCTCCTATTTGGATGGCACTGGTTTGCTCCATGACCCAACTTCTCTTAGAACTACTGATTTTTAAGTTTGCTCAGTTTTTTCTTGTTATTAGGATAGACTTGCAATTTCCAAGCTCCTTTCTTGCCAAACCAGAAACTGGAAGTCCCACAGCCTTTCTTTAAAAAGAAAGTTTTATGACAATTCAACATGGACATCCTCACAATCAAAGAGAGTCTGGTCGGAGTTTTCATGCTGTTATCAGAAAATTTGGTTGAGAATAATGATGCTACTACCTGGCATGTGTGACAACCTTACCTGGGTAAGACCCAGAGGATCTGTATAGAGACTCAGAGGCCCTGATGATTCATCCTGCCGCCTGGCCACCTGGTAATGGCAGGAACTGTTCTAGAGGAAATTCCCTAGTCTTTGAAGTCTTTGCTCCTCTTTCTAAGGGTGCAGTGTTACTGAGGCAGTACATGGGCTTCGTGGAAGAATTAAGGCCCTGCATATACGATGGTCTAAGTCTTTCCTGTTTGACCCTTGATGAAAATCAGAACATTAATGGAGAGAAATACAGCCTTTTCCATTTTTTAAAGCTCTTAGGATAAAAATAACAGAATGGCAGGATAAAACTGTGGTACGTTTTAAATATTTAAGTTGTACCACTGTAAGCCACCTTGCAGAACCAGTAGCAGGACTCGTTTTAAGTCATGTTATTGAAGTTGTCATAGTGAATCTCTGTGAGTGTATGTATAGTCTCATCTGAAAAGGGGGGTCAAAAACTTAAATTCAAGGCACTAAATCTACTGCCTCAACTCCCAACCCTTTTCTGTGATGAGTCACAGCCTAAATAGTAGAAAAAATTTCAAAATGGGACCTACAGTTTTGCTTGAGCAAGATGGTATTTTCTGGCATCCAAAGTTGAAAGTGAAGATGAAAGTTAGTTGCCCAGTTTTATCTGGCTCTTTGTGACCCCCTGGACTGCAATCCACCAGGCTTCTCTGTCCATGGAATTCTCCATGCAAGAATACTGGAGTGGGTTGCCATTTCCTTTTACAGGGGATCTTCCCAACCCAGAGATCAAACCCAGGTCTCCCATATTGCAGATGGACTCTTTACCATCTGAGCCACCAGGGAAGCCAGTTTTGCTTGAGCAAGATGGTGTTTCCTGCTATTCAGGATTAGTCTTATAAATAGCATTAAAAGCAAGCCCCTTTGGTGTATTAGTTTGCATTTGGGCAGACAAAGGTTCAGATTCTGGCTTTGCAATTTCCTACTTATGTAAACTTGGTCAAGTCATTTCCCTTTCTCTGAGCCTCTGTTTCCTCATCTATGAAATGAGTCTATGGATCTGGGTCTTAATGAGTTTTTAAAAATCAATATTAATGTTATTTTTATGTACATCTTATTTATTCTTTTAGATAGTAAGCTCCCTGAGGACATGAATCATGTCTGATTCATTTTTAAAAATTTCACAGCACTTTTCACTAATTTAATCTTTTAAAGGAACTCTTATAGACCAGGCATTTTATACTTGCATTTTTAAAAGCTCCATGGCAAGCTTATGAAGTTGGCCTTACCACTTCTCAGAGGTTCAGAGAAGTTAAGTTAGTTGCCCGTTAGTGAGCAGTTGGGTTTAAATGTACATCTGTTTGTTCATGTTCTTTTTACTCTGCCATGATGCTGCCTCCAGTTGTATTGAGCACACATTTGTTTAAAACATTCAATAGTCTCATCTCCACTGAATGGATCTTTCATTGGGCTACCTGAAATTCTTACCCTCTGATTTATCTTCTGAATATAGGAAGGCCTCCATGGAGTATAGTTGCCAACCAAAAGTCCGGTTCATTACCAGGTTAGCTTGGGCAGAGGGCTGAAGCCCTGAAGGAAGCCCAGTGCTTGCAAAACCTTTTAGAGAGTGAGAGGATTAGAGAAATCTGGTGGATGGGGACCCTCTGGGACGTCAGGTTTCAGTGCTTGACCACAGCACACGAAGAGTATGTGGGTAGTGGCAATGACGAAACACAGCATGAAGACCTAGGTAAGTGACAAAGGAAGGAGGAAAGAAGGGACAGAAGGGTACAGGCAAAGACTTGGTGATAAAGTCCCTGAAGAAAAAGCATCAGAATAAGATTGGCTTTGAGGGAAGAAATTTGGCTGACCTTTTCTTTGAAATATTTCTAACTTCCTGTATTATCCGATATATTTTTTTATAATAAGCAGGGTGTTTTGGGTAATTAAAAAAAACAACACCTGGTAAGCTTAAATTTTTAAAATGACTTATTTGCTCTTTCTCTATATAGGTCTGCAGTACAAAGTCACAGATTATTTTTGAGCTGGATGAACCTGGAAAATCCTCTGGTCCCATTCTCTTTCCCTTGCCCTTTCTCATTAAAAGCTGTATCATGATAGGAGGTAACAAGGGCCAAGTGTTCATCATTGTGTCAGGAATAGATAGAAAGTCCTGGAAAGGCTGTCAACTCATTTAAGTGCATTTATAAGACAACACTTTATATTCTTCTATGAGTTGAAGATACTTTTGGTGTTTTAAGCCTAATTATCAGGAATAGGAAAGAGAAGTCAAGGCCTTGAACACTTAGGTGTGTTATTTTCAAAATGCTAGTCAGCACTGTATTTTGATTTTTCCCAGTGTTTACCTCTAAAAGTTTCTTATCCTAGTTTCAAGCTCAACTTTAAGGTAATTAATGCTTATTGCTTTTTCTTTAATCCAGGGGTTATCTAAAGCAAGAGAGTGGAAATTTACCAATGCTATCTTCAGACAGAGAGTAAAAAATTGGCACTGCTATTTACTAGGTGTGACTTTAATAATAAGCACTACTGTTTTTGGTGTACTTACCTTGTACTAAGCACTTTACTTATCTCAATCCACATGATAATCTTATGAGGTAGATATTACTCTTTCCATCGTATAATCACAGAAAATCTAGTTCATAGGGGTTTAGCAGTTTTTCCAAGTCTCATGCATACAACTGCAAACATGAGATTTGAATCTAGATCTGCCTGATTTCAAGTTTATGATCTTAATTACTTCTCTGTACCCTCATGGACAAATCATTTAACCTCTCTGACCCCTGGGTTTATTCTTTGAAAAGTAGAGAAAATATTTCCTCCTTTATAGTTTTATTGTGAGGGGGGAAATTAATATAAAGCATTTAGAGGGTGCTCAGTAGATACTGCTTTATTAAAAGCTAAAAGCTGAAAGCTACAGGAATGGCATTTAGTGACTAGCTCTGGGTAAAAAAAGTGGAACTGAACTGAGTCCTTAACTCAGATTTTCAAGCTTTATGGAAATCGGTCAATAAAGAAAACTCACAACTCTAAAAATATGTATGTTTATTCAAAACAACAACAGGAAGAGAAGGTGGTTCTGTCTCCAGTAAATTCTCTAGGAGACAAGGTAGGGATAAATAAAAAATTAAGAACTAGAGTTTTTTTTTTTTAATTTTATTATTATTATTATTATTTTTTTATTATTGTTTTTGCCATACATTGTCATGATATCACCATGGGTTTACATATGCTTCCCCTCCGGGTCCCCCCTCCCTCCTCCCTCCCCCCCAGGAAATCTCGCTGCACCAGTCCCGAGGATCAATCCTGGGCTGGCGATTGATTAGACACATGACAATTTTTTATTTTTGACGAGGCCATTGGGATGGAAATACAATCAACTTCTTTACTTTGCTTCCTAATTACCAGCAAGTATGCATAACTGTTGAGTATAAACAGAGTGCTCTGGTCCTGGGAACCAAGGCTGGCATCATGGACAAGTAAGCTGTGCAGTCAGAAAGGAACCAGTGCTAAGAAGGGCTCATGCTTGGAAAAAAATACTCTCCTATCATTGTCTTGAAATGCTTAATAATTTTTGAACACGGCACCTCCATTTTCATCTTGCACCTGGCTGGGCAAATTATGCAGCCAGGCTTGTTGGGAACGTTTGGTGTCTCCTAGCTCACCTCACTGAGATGTCCTCAGTCCAATGAACACATTCTCAGGAGACGGCTTGGAATGCTGCTTTAGCAGATTTCCCCTTTTCTTTTTGTTTTTGTTAGTAAACGATCACCCACCCATTCTTTGAGGCTATGTATAATGCGTGCTATATATAAAGCTCTAGGTGAGTATGAAGGAAAGTAATACAGCAAAAAAAAAGCCTGAGTGTTTTCTTTAAAAAGGAAGAATAACAGCACTATGGCCAAAATGAGTATGCTGAGGACAATAATACCTCAGAATGATTTTGCTAGAGAGAAGTTTTGAATTTCTGTTTATGGGTAGCTTTGGGTTGGATATGGGTATTGGTGTTTTCTTAAAGCAACCCAGGTCTTTCTAATGAATAACCATGATTGGGAACCACTGAGTTAAAAACTCACTGAAAGAAGTGGATGGTTTTGATAAGCACTGATATAATGTCTCCAAAATACCTACTGGAAGATTTGTATGTGAGGTAAGTAGAGTTCTTTGTGTTCTTGGGGGTAAGTAGAGTTTTGCAACTAGTAGGCACTCAACCAACTTTTATTGACAGGTGCAACATCAAATATGACATTAATTCTTTTGTTAAAGGACATTGTAAATGCAATCTATACCTAAGCTTTTTAGCTTTAGTTTTAGTTTTTTGTATTTTGCTGGCCCCTGGACAAGCAGTGGTGAAATTACATTTAAAATTTCCACTTATAATAGCATCATATAAATCTAAAATGTCTACACTGAAAGCTATATATTTCCTAAAAGATTAAGGCCTTAAAAAATTAGAGCTATACAATGTTTAAAGATTAGAAGACTACATATTACTAATGTGTCAATTACCCCAAATTGATCTAAATAAATTCAATGTAGCTCCAACTTAAGTCTCAGCAGGCTTCTTCTTTTTTGTAGAAATAATTAGCGTGATGCTAAAATGTACAAGGATATGCAAAGCATCTGGAACATCCAAAAGAATTTTGAGAAAAGATTGAGAAGGAAAAACATAATTGGAGGAGCCACACTGCCTAATTTTAAGACTTTATAATAAAACTTCGGTAATTGAGAACAAAGCTAGTGGAGGTGATGGAATTCCAGTTGCGCTAAATCCTAAAAGATGATGCTGTGAAAGTGCTGCGCTCAATATGCCAGCAAATGTGGAAACCTCAGCAGTGGCCACAAGACTGGAAAAGGTCAATTTCATTCTAATCCCAAAGAAAGGCAATGCCAAAGAATGCTTAAGCTACCACTCATCTCACATGCTAGCAAAGTAATATTCAAAATCCTCCAAACCAGGCTTCAACAGTATGTGAACCATGAACTTCCAGATGTTCAAGCTGGATTTAGATAAAGCAGAGGAACCAGAGATCAAATTGCCAACATCTGCTGAATCATCATAGAAACAAGAGAGTTCCAGAGAAGCATCTACATCTGCTTTATTTACTATACCAAAGCCTTTGACTGTGTGGATCACAACAAACTGTGGAAAATTCTTCAAGAGATGGGAATACCAGCCCACCTGACCTGCCTCTTGAGAAATCTGTATGCAGCACAGGAAGCAACAGTTAGAACTGGACATGGAACAGCAGACTGGTTTCAAATTGGGAAAGGAGTACGTTAAGGCTGTATATAGTCACCCTGCTTATTTAACTTATATGCAGAGTACATCATGAGAAATGCTGGGCTGGATGAAGCACAAGCTGGAATCAAGATTGCCGAGAGATATATCAATAACCTCAGATATGCAGATGACACCACCCTTATGGCAGAAAGTAAAGAACTAAAGAGCCTCTTGACAAACTTGAAAGAGGAGAGTGAAAAAGTTGGCTTAAAACTCAACATTCAGAAAATTAAGATTATGGCATCTGGTCCCATCACTTCATGGCAAATAGATTGGGAAACAATGGAATCAGTGACAGACTTTATTTTTCTGGGCTCCAAAATCACTGCAGATAGTGACTGCAACAATAAAATTAAAAAATGCTTGCTCCTTGGAAGAAAAGTTATGATCAACCTAGACAGCATATTAAAAAGCAGAGACATCATTTTGCCAACAAAGGTACACCTAGTCAAAGCTATGATTTTTCCAGTAGTCATGTATGGATGCGAGAGTTGGACTATAAAGAAAGCTGAGCACCAAAGAATTGATGCTTTTGAACTGTGGTTTTGAAGACTCTTGAGAGTCCCTTGGACTGCAAGGAGATCCAACCAGTCCATCCTAAAGGAGATCAGTCCTGAATATTCATTGGAAGGACTGATGCTGAAGCTGAAACTCCAATACTTTGGCCACCTGATGTGAAAAACTGACCCATTTGAAAAGACCCTGATGCTGGGAAAGATTGAAGGCAGGTAGAAAAGAGGACAACAGATGATGAGATGGTTGGATGGCATCACCGACTCGATGGACATGAATTTGAGTTAACTACGGGAGTTGGTGATGGATAGGGAAGCCTGCCCGCTGCAGTCCATGGGGTTGCAAAGAGTTGAACACAACTGCTCGACTGAACTGAACTGAATTGAGACAGTGTGATATTGGGTAAAAGATAGACAAATATATGAGGAATAGAATAGTCTACAAACAGGCATATACATAAATAATCAATTGACTTACAAGAAAGACACCGAGGTAATTCAATGGAAAAAGGCTAATCTTTTCTACAAATGATCTGAATCAGTTGGATAGCCAACTTGACCCCTTTCACACAACATACAAAAATTTTCATTTGAAATGGATCAGAAAATGATCATAAACCTGAATACAAAAGATAAAATTATAAACCTTGTAGAAACTATGGAACTTAGAGCTAGCAGAGATTCTTAAAAGGGCACAGGAAAGAGCCAACCATAAAAGAAAAATGTGTTATATGGGCCTAATAAAAATTTAAAATTTCTAGTCTTCAAAAGATACCACTAAGAAAACTAAAAGGTAGAATACTCGTGGAGAAAAAAAAATTCTTATATAAATAATGGTCAGAGAGGTGTAATTATGCTAGCTTTGAAGATGGAGGAAGCAGGTGACAAGCCAAGGAATGTGGGTGGTCTCTAGAAGGCAGAGAGTTGAGGAAGCAGGTTCTCCCTGAGAGCCTCCAGAAAGAAACACAGCCTTGCCAATACTTGTGATTTCAGTCCTGTGGAAACTCATATACATCTAACCTATAGAACTATGAGGATAGTAAGTTTGTGTGGTTTAAGTCCGCCAAGTTTGTGGTGATTGTTACAGCAGCAATAGGAAACTAATTCCTTAGGATTTTCTATGTAAGCAGTCATGTTGTGTCTGAGTTAAGACAACTTTACCTCTTACTTCCTAATCTTTACAGCTTTTACTTCTTCGTTTTTCTTTATTGCACTGGACAGGAACTCCAGTACAATGCTGAACAGAAAAGGTCAGAGTAGACATCCTTGTCTTGCTCTAAATCTTTGGGGAAAGCATTCTGTTTTACATCATTTAATATGATGTCAGCTGTAGGTTTGCCCTTTATCAAATTGAAGAAGTTTTTGTTTTTTTCCCTAGTTCACTTAAGAATGTTTATTATGGAGGTATCAAATTTTGTCAAGTGCTTTTTCTGCATCTTTTAAGATATGATGCTACCTCATTTGCCATTTGTGACAAGTTTTTAAATTGATTTTTGAATCTTAAACCAACTTCGCAATTTTGAAATGTATTGATGAGTTTAATATGTTAATATTTTGCTGACAATTTTCACACGTGTGTTATTGCTGCGTAACAAGTTACCTAATGTTTAAAACACAGTTTCAAACTTATTTCACAGTTTTCTATGGGTTAGCTAGTTGCAGTTTAACTGGGTCCGAGCTTAAGGTCTTACAAGGCTGCAGTCAAGGTGTTGGCCATGCTCTATCCTCATCTGAAGGCTCAGCTAGGGAGGAATATCCTACCAAGCTTTTTCAGGTTGTTGGCAGAATTCATTTCCTTGTGGTTGTACAGTTCAAGGCCCCAGTTGCTCGTTGGCTATTGTCTGAAGGCTGCCTTCAGGTCTTTGAGAGAACCCTCACTTCCTTGCCATGTGGGTCTCCCAACCAGCAAGATATATTACATAAATGTCATTCAGTGACATCTCATTGCTTTTGCCATATTCTGTTGATTAGAAACAAGCTGCAGATCCCACAGCACTCAAATTAGAGGGGATTATACAAGGGCATGAACACTAGGAGTCCCACAGATCTGTTTATCACAGCATGTATGTTCATGAGAGATATTTGTTTACCATCTTCTTGTCTTATAATGCCTTTGCAGGTTTTGTTATTTGAGTTATACAGATCAATTTTGAAAATGCTTTTTATTCTCATGTTTTTCTTTCTCTCTTTCTCATTTTCAGCTGATTTTCCTAAGCAAATACCAGGTTGAATTGTTGATAGGAACATATGACTTAAAAGAATCATAGAATTGTAGAATATGTTATTTAAAATGAAAGCAAAAACAAAACTATATTTAAAACAGCACTAATAGTTGTATTTTTTTATAAAAGAGGAAGTCCACAACGGCCACTAAAAAAGTACTGATCATCATTCAAGCCTCAGTCAAAGGCCTATGAAAGCTTATTCATGTCTATAGTTTGTCAGTCATCCTTCATAAGATCCCTGGGTTTGTTTGTTTTTTTCCTTTTCCTTTTCACCAGCTCTATACTGGGGTCAAACTGGCCACATGTGTGTCACCAAATGGTGATTAGACCCTTGAATTCAGAAGGATGACTTACTCTACAGGCTAAGGCAAAACCTGTGTACTGGATATTCCTTTTCTAACTGAGTAAGAATTTAATCTAAGGATATGCTCATAGTCAAGCAGAGGGTGGGACCTGTAGCTCAAGCCAGTCAGACAACAGTTTAAACTGTGGCACTTTCAACTGCCTCTTACTAGCTTTGTGACTTTAGGAAAGTTATTTAATTAAACTGTAAACTCCCGTGCTGCTGCTGCTGCTGCTGCTAAGTCGCTTCAGTCGTGTCCGACTCTGTGCGACCCCATAGACGGCAGCCCACCAGGCTCCCCTGTCCCTGGGATTCTCCAGGCAAGAACACGGGAGTGGGTTGCCGTTTCCTTCCCCAGTGTGTGAAAGTGAAAAGTGAAAATGAAGTCGCTCAGTCCTGTCTGACTCTTAACGACCCCATGGACTGCAGCCCACCAGGCTCCTCTGTCCACGGGATTTTCCAGGCAAGAGTACTGGAGTGGGGTGCCATTGCCTTCTCCAGTAAACTCCCTTCCCTCATCTATAAAATCAATGGCACTATAGTAGCTGGTGTTTCAAAGAGCTATTTTGAGAATTAAATGAGATAATTCACACATAATGCTCAGCACAGATTTTGACATGTAATAAGCATTTAGTAGATGTCCACTATTAATATTACTGTCACTATTCCTGTTATTATAAGGTGGAAAGAGTATGGTCTTTGGACTCAGTAAGACCCGCGTTGTTGCTGTTGTTCAGTCGCTCAGTCGTGCACCGCTCTTTGCGACCCCATGGACTGCAGCACGCCAGGCCTCCCTGTCCATTACCAACCCCGGAGCTTGCTCAAACTTGTGTCCATTGAGTCGGTGATGCCATCCAACAATCTCATCCTCTGTCGTCCCCTTCTCCTCTTGCCCTCAATCTTTCCCGGCATCAGGGTCTTTTCCAATGAGTCAGTTCTTCACACCAGGTGGCCAAAGTACTGGAGCTTCAGTTTCAGCATCAGAACTTCAATGAATATTCAGGACTGATTTCCTTTAGGATGGACTGGTTGGGTCTCCTTGCAGTCCAAGGGACTTTCAAGAGTCTTCTCCAACATCAGAGTTCAAAAGCATCAACTCTTCAGTGCTCAGCTTTCTTTTTAGTCCAACTCTCACATCCATACATGACTACTGGAAAAACCATAGCTTTGACTAGATGGACCTTTGTCAGCAAAGTAATGTCTCTTATTTTTTTATATGTTGTCTAGGTTTTTCTTTCAAGGAGCAAGTGTCTTTTCACACAGTCATCATCTGCAGTGATTTTGGAGCCCAGGAAAATAAAGTCTGTCACTGTTCCCATTGTTTCGCCATCTATTTGCCATGAAGTTATGGGACCGAATGCCATGATCATAGTTCTCTGAATGCTGAGTTTTCAGTCAGCTTTTTTTCTCTTTCACCTTTATTGAGGTTCTTTAGTTGCCATGTGACCTTGTGCCAGTAGGCAATTTCTCTGAACTTCAGTGTCCTCATTTTCTAAAAGGAGGACTATTTTAAGTGCTTTCTAGGATTGTCATACAATATCTTTTCTCTCGTCCCCTCTTAGAAGTATTATCCCATACAGACGTAGGAGCTAGATTCTTGTTGCCTAAAGAACAAGTAGTAGTTAAGATAAAGGTTAGGCCACTGTTACAAAAACCCTGAAATCATAAAATAACAAAGTTATCTCCTTCCATGGAAGGGGCTGGTATGCAGCCTAATATCAGGGATGCAGTCTCTTTCCATGTTGTTGCTTTGTCTTCCTCCACATTATAGCCTCTGGAAGATGGATAAAAAGGAGGGGAGAACATGCTTCCATCTTTTGTGGAAATTTTTCAGAAGTCATATGCTTCTCCTCTGCTCATACCTCACTGGCCAGAACCTAGTTACTCAACCACACCTGGCTGTTAGGAAAGGAGCTGTTACTTTTGGCTGGAAATGATAATGGGTGTTCATGGGCCTATCAGTCTCTGCCAAAATACATTTCTAGCCTAATCCTACCAAATGAAGTGAGAGGGACAATCTTGATTTCCCTCTAAAGTGGTAGAGGTAAGTTTCCTGGGGGATACAAGTAGAAAAAAAAAGACAGTGTTCAATTGCACAAAAGATAGAGACAGGTCTTACATAACTGATCTTATATATTTGGGGTATTAACAGGGCTTAATATGACTATGAACATGACTATGGTTGCTTTTGTTTCTCTTTCCTTTCCCTTAGTACAATTCATGCTTGCTAAGGATGATCTGAGTTACCTACCATCTTCAACTTTTATTAAGCACAGAGGAAAACAATCCTTCTTCTGCTCCCTTGTACCAGAATCAATGAATTGATCAGCAAGGAGTAATTGAGCTTCTAGAATTGAGTCATTTATGCATTCATTTATTCCCTCACTTGGCACTCATTCCATGAGTATCCATTGCAGTACTATTCTATACTATATTCTGGAAATGTTAATACATCCTAGCCATGATCTCAGGCCTCAAGGAACTCTTGTTTAGTGGTTGAGAGAGATCAGCATTGAAAAGACCATAACACAGTACAGTAGGTACTGAGAAGGAAGTAAGCCTGGGACAATGTGAGGGCCCGTAGGAGAATGCCACTTGAGGAGGAGGCAGACTCTGAGTTGGATTCGTGCTATGGTGGATGATTTGGCCTTCTCCTTCACAACAGTCCGTAAACAATGAATAATGCTCTTTTGAAATCCACACCTCACTAATGCTTATGGATCCTAAGATCTGCAGACATTTAGAGAGGAGATACATGCAGGCTGGAGCAGACAGAAAAAACTCTTGGATAAGGTAAGTTTCAACCAGTTTTTTTTTTTTTATTGTTTTTGCCATACAATGACATGATA